>PVJI01002993.1:0-132988 GCA_004026765.1 Micronycteris hirsuta
GTGTTAACAATTTCAATACTTAAGAGTATTTTTTGTTCAGCTGATACCAAAAGCACACTGGAGCTTAATCCCCAAAGGGAGAGAAAAAAGCAGGACCTCCTTAAGAACAATGCTATTCATCTCCTGACAAGGGTAGCGATGGGATGCTTGACGTAGTTGTTACTTTCGGTCTGTGCTGACCTCACAAATGTCATAACTTCCCATAACCCTTGCATAACATAGGTTGTATGAGCATTAACCCATGTTTCTAAATCTTAGAATAAGGTGTTATTATCTTAATTGGATTTTGAAGCCTATTTCCCAGTGTCTTATTATTAATTCAATAATTTAGCAGAAATCATAATCTATATGAGTCACTGAACATTTCTTATTGCTGTTGCTGCTGAAAAAGCAGAAAAAAACAAAAAATCTTTGGTTATAATTTTGTGTATGCCTTGAAGCACAGGGTGCTTTTCATCTACAAGTTTCACTTAACCTTATAAATGAAATAATGAGAATGAGAATGAACTTGAACTTTCCTACAGATTTCCAAAGCTTTGATTGGTCTTTCTGGAATTCACAAAGATATGTCAGTAGCCTCTGGTCACCTTCTAGATATCCTTGACCAAGATGAACCTCAAGGAAGGTGTCATGCATCTGAGTGGCTGTTCTACATAAAAGACATGCAAATCAAACCATTACCAAAATGCAGTATATGCTACACTGAAAACCTTCATGAATCAAGCATGGATGAAATCACATTGAATTATATTTCATAATGTTATGGTTTTTTACTCTCTTAAAAAACAATGCACTTTAAAAATCATTTAATGTATAGATCCTCAAAAACTTGTCTGAGAAAGAGTAGTGTTACTTTCCAAGTAATATAAAATTTGGAGAGAGGAATAAAAAACCACCCAGATAAGTGATTTACTTACCTGAAGCCAACCAAAGTGTTAATAGTGGAGCTGGCCTCTTGATCTGTTTCCTGCCCTGTATTCACTTCCACTGATTATACAGAAATAGCAGGAAAGGGAAATAAAGAAAAAGGTGTTTTCATCTCAAGCTCCAATGACACTTTTTCTGTAGAAGCACCAGGCTGATCTTCTTAAGGCATGGAGTTAAGTCATATAAGTGTCAGCCAAAATCCTTGAGAACATGGAAGAGGTATCAGAAGTTATAATAGCCAGGAAATAACATTCTACATTTGCACTATATACCGATTTAAAAAAATAATAAGAGTTCACACTAATGAAGTAAAAATGTTGGGCCATTCATTTTTATAGCTCTGAAATTATATTTGATATTACTATAAAACCATGTCACCTCAGAACAAAGTATATTAGACATTGCCAGGCTCAATTTTCTTATTTCATAAAATATTCCATCTGGTATTTGAAGAAAAGGTTTGTGAAACTTTCTCATTTAGCCCGCATATGTATAGAAAGTTCTGTATTAGAAAGCTTTCTGAAAACATGTTGTTCTGGTATTGATACATCAAAACAACAATTTATCAAATATCTTCTTGCTTATCAGCTATATTATCTCTTTCATATCTGGTTATTCATCTGCAAATCTGAGCATTCAAGAGATACTGTTGTATTTCCTTCTGGATATTATGTCAAAAACTGACTAAACACAGCCCAGCAAAACTAACTCCATAGCTGTCAATTCACATAGGATAGATCTACCACTTCTCAGCACTCTAAATGCTCTCTCTCAGTAACCAAAGACTCATTTGCCCCCAGACCCCAACCTTCCATTTAAAGTTAATCCCGATGTAGAGCCCTAGAATATTAGCAGATAACCCTCCAAGGAACTTGAGGACTTTACATTTGAACTAACTTTATCAAGTTGATTTGGAGCAGAGATCCCCATCCTCTGGGCCATGGACTAGTGTTGGTCCATGCCTGTTAGGAACTGAGCCACACAGCAGGAGGTGAGCTTGAATGTAATGCACTTGAATCATCCCAAAACTATCATTCCCACCCCAGGTCCATGGAAAAACTGTCTTCCATGAAACCAGTCCCTGGTGCCAAAAAGGTTGGGGACCGCTGATTTGGAGGATATCTTGTTTCATGGAGGAAAACTCCTGATTTTTTGTATAAACCTACACTGTATAATCCCAGAGTCTTTTGCTTTTTAACAATTTTTTATTGTTGTTCAAGTACAGTTGTTAAAATTTTTCCACCACCACTATACCCCACCCTACCCACTCTCAATGCTACCCCTCTTTGGCATTGTCCATGGATCCTTTACATATGTTCCATGATGACCCTTGTCCTTCTTCCCCTGTTATTCCCCCTCCCCTCCCCTCTGGTTACTGCCAGTTTGTTCTTTATGTCAATGTCTTTGGTCATATTTTTGCTTGCTTGTTTGTTTTGTTGGTTAGGTTCCACTTATAGGTCAGATCATATGGTACTGGTCTTTCACTACCTGGCTTATTTCACTTAGCATAATGCTCTCCAGTTCCATCCATGCTGTTGCGAAGGGTATAAGCTCCTTCTTTCTCTCTGCTGCATAGAATTCCATTGTGTAAATGTACCATAGTTTTTTGATCCACTCATTTACTGATGGGCACTTAGGTTGCTTCCAACACTTGGCCATTGTAAATTGTGTGGCTATGAACATCAGGGTGCATAGGTTTTTTTGAATTGGTGTTTCAGGGTTCTTAGGGTATAATCCCAGCAGTGGAATTGCCACGTCAAAAGGCAATTCCATCTTTAGTTTTTTGATGAAATTCCATACTGTTTTACAGAGTGGCTGCAGCAGTCTGCTTTCCCACCAACAGTGTATGGGGGTTCCCTTTTCTCCACAGCCTCATCAGCATTTGTTGTGAAGTAGTATCTCATTGTGGTTTTAATTTGCATCTATCTGATGGCTGGTGATTCTGAGCAACCTTTCATATATCTTTGGGTCCTCTGTATGTCCTCCTTGGAGAAGTGTGTGTTCAGGTCCTTTGCCCGTTTTTTAATTGGGTTGCTTGTCTTCTTGGAGTGGAGTCATGTGAGTTCTTTATATATTTTGGAGTTCAGTTTGTTTTTGAGAGAGAGAGAGAGAGAGAGCGAGCAAGAGCATAAATTTATTGTTCCAAGAGAACAATCCTCAGGTAGGAGTCATTTGAAGCAAACCATAACAGGCTGAAATAGACATTTTAAGATAAGAAAGATTAAAGCAGGAAGTTGAAGAGAGTGATACATTTTTAAGTCACTGTAGAGAAGAAGAGAAGTATAGGAAGACTTTGATCAATGACAGTGATGAAAAAATGAGTAACTTCAATCAAAATCACCCAAAGCACTTTATGAGCCCAGAAAAATAAATTGCTGAAGCCTGAGCAATTTGGATCAGAAGCATAAAACCACTAATAGCTATAAGTGAAAAAGCAACATGGTTAGCCAGCTATTTTCTGATCATGCAGACATCTTTTTCACTCTACATTTCAAATAATGATCAAAAAGTTCCTTAATAAATGTAAATTCAAAGGCAGGATCCGTAAATACTGTTATTTTCTAGAAATATACTCATTTTATTTTTAGCCCTCATTTCCAATGATAATCAAAAATACAGTGATAATTAGATTAATTTTTATAGAGGAACTGATCTGTTTATCAATTGAAGCTATCCAAAAACACATATAATTTTCAAAAATTCTATTTTAGAAAAGATAAAATAGTTTTAGGTGATAAAATCCTTTTATATTTTTAAAGCACTATTATCAGAGATAAAAATGTCCTTGTTAATAAATATGTGGAGGATTAATATTTTTTAACATTTATTTTATGTAAGGAACTGTTTTTAGGACTTCGCATGTTTCATTCTAAGAACAATGCTAATAAAGTAATATTATATTTTTCCAATTTTGTAGACTTAAAATCATGGGCTCCTGAGATGTTAGGTTATTTTTCAAAGAACACATGACTTGTAATTAGTGAAGTCAAGGTAAACACCCAGGGTGTCTGGCTCTGGGGTTCAAGCTCTTTTTATCTAGTCCATCAATCTGTCATATATCTATCTGTCTGTCTATCTATCAGTCAATCAATCAACCCGTCTAATTTCTTTCTTTTTATGTTCACCGACTTAAGTGGAGAAAAGTGGTAGAACAGTTTGCTGAAATTCACATAATCTGACAACTATTCCTTTGTCTCCTCTTCCAATCAGAATAAAAGAAATTATAATCACCATCAATTAAAAAAGAAATTAAATTAATTTATTTTAATTAATAGATGATTGATTAATTATTTTAAATAAAAGAATTTAGAATTAATTTAAAGAAATTAAAATCCCCAACTCATTAGACACTGACAACTACAGAAGTGTAACTCAACCTAAAGTTTAGAACCATAATTGATATAGAAATAAATAGAGCAGAATAAAACTAAAACCAAAATTAGATATTAAAGGAAGAGCTAGTAACTTGAGTTAATTCATTCAGCTTTTAAAATTTAAAACAAATTTATCAGGATTATAATTAGCCATATTTATGTTTAAAAACTATTGCATGTATAATCCCATTTAAGACAGAGTTTCTCAACCTCTACACTGTTCGCATTTTGAGCAAAATAATCATTTGTGTGAGGGGATGTCTGGTGCATTGTAAAATGTTTAGCAACATCCCTGGTCTCTACCCTCTAGATGCCAGTAGTGCCCCTTCCCTATGTGACATCCAAGAGTGTCTTCAGGTATTGCCTAACAGCCCACGGAGAGGACACAACTACCCCTGGCTGGAACCAGTGATCTCAAATACTGTAATAGACTGTTCGTGTCTGACATCGCTTGGGCAGAATTTGCTAACATATAGGAGATTTATAATTGCTCACCCCTCTGATAGAAGCTCTGTAAGTCTGACATAGTCACTCATTTACAAAAAATCACTTATAGTGACAATCATACCTTTTTAAATGACACAATTTGTTTTGTCCACATATTGGAGAGCTAACTGGCTGTGGTAATTAGTCAGTTCAATTGGACATGAGTGTTTCCTCAGCTAAAGAAAAATTGAAGCACTTTCATGTCTGTGAAAATTCCCTCTGAGTAAGAGAGTGATGAATAATACATACAAGATAAAACATGCTCTGACTCTGGTTCACAGACCTGAGATCTGAAGAGAGAGACCACACTATTACAGAATTGCTAATCATCAAACCCAAATCATTTAAGCTTTAGGCCTTAAATAGACCAAAACATTAACTGTTAGGCATTAATGACATGAAATTTAACAGGCTGGGAACTCAGGCAAAGTAACAAAAGAATTTATTAAAACAGAAGGAAGTGAGTACGAAATGCATTTGACTGTGAGTTAATTCCCAGAACTAATTTATATTGTGTGGCAACTTAGGTCTTTAGAAACAGTCTTTAAAGTAAGGTGGAAGAAGGTACAATATAAGCAGGACAAATGGTAATGGAAAAATAGAATAAAACATAAACTATAAAAATAAAAAAATAATGAATAAGGTAAACCTAAACTTTGTAATATTGTTTGCTATTATATTCTATGTAAGACTAACCAGATGTGGTTCTTGACCTCTAAGACCTTGTAGCTTTCAAAATTTGGTGTTTGTATTAGACATTTAAAAATCATTGTGTTTTTAATTTTATAGCATATTTAAAGCATTTATTATTCATGCACACATATAATATGATGATAAGTAATCTTAGAAATGTAGGAGAGAAAAACACATTTCATTTTAAAAATTTAAACTAAACAACAAATTTTAATAGAATTTAAACTGTTCTGAAATTGTAAAACATGGATCTTAAGTTCTGCCCGTTACCTCTAAGGTATGTGATTTTGAATGAATCAGCAAATACTTTTCTATAAATTGGTGATAATAACATTTGTCCTACATATATCACAAGATTATTGGGAAATCATATTAAATTTATAAGAAATTACAATGTGAATTCTAAAACTAATTACTCTTTTTAGGGCATTTACTTCTTACAGAATCTGTTCAAAACTATTCAGTTGACCCATTCAAGTGAGTAGAATTAACCCTGAATGATTGGTAATCATTCATTACTCAAGAGCAGCAAGATTTTCAAAATGCAGAAAGATGATCAAGCTCCATTCATACTTTTGCACAGAGTTGATGTGGGCCACACTGCAATGAAAGACTAGAAACGTTTGCAGGGAGTAGAAGTGCACATTTGGGACTGTGCATAGTTTTTCTACTGGTACTTGTCCCGGAAGCTAATTTTTTCCCTTTAATACCAAAAAGGACAAAAAGCATTGCCATTATAGTTGTAATTAGGAAGACGTGTTTCTCTTTTTTATTGTTTTTAAATATAATTATGAATAGAAAGTTATGATGAAGAATAAATTTGACCTGGAATTTGAGAGTGGAGAGTTCAGAAACAGAAAAATGCATATGTATATATACATTTATATGTTGATATCTGTGTATGCATACACATACTTATAAACCAATATGTATATAGATATAAATATATATATCTTTTCATGTTTGGTTGAGTCAACATTGTAAATATTTTCACATTTTTTTGGTAGATGTTTGTTTTGCACATTGTACAATTTTAAAGAGATTAAGTACTATAATTTAAATTTTTTGATGTGCAACTTTGTGTGAATATGTTTTTGGTTTTATTTGTTTTATTTTTGTAGACTTGAAACATTTTACTTAAATGATATTGGTCTTTATATGTCAATTATTTGTGTATTATGTTAGGGATTTCAGATCTCTGAGAAAGTTTTACTTTATTATTTTGAATGATTCTTTCCCCATTTGGCAGCGTCCCCCAATGCCAACAGTTGCTGATGTCTCTGGAAGCAGATGGTTTGTGGGAGGATTGTTGAGTGAGACATTCTGCATCAAGGTCCCAAGACTGCACAGTTGCTGTTGGAAAGGTTACAGAAATGACAACTGGTATAAGAGAAGTTGCAAACCAGAGAGCGAAAATAGCCAGACAACTGTATGGAGATTATCCAAATTAAAAGACTTTTTGATGAAATCTTGACATTTCTTACATAAGAAAATGCAGCAATTGCAGAAAGCTTGGATGGTATTAAGGTGGTTGACATATTGGCAATCCTTTTCATATCTATACTTCCACAAGTTTCACAATTCAACTTGGAAATGATGACTACGTGAGAGATTCTATCGTAGGTTTTTTTTTTAAATGTCCTTGGGTAACAGATAATGGGTTTGTTCATTCCAATTTACACACCATGTGCCTAGTTAAATTAAAAGTATTTTTCTCTCGTTTCTTCCTCTCAAAAATGGAATGCTTAAGGAAACATTAAATTCTTCTCTATCGCTTAATTAACTGAGACATTATTTATCAGAGACAACAGTAAGACTTGGAAAATAACATAATAATATGACCCTTGGGTTAAAATAGCTGTTCCAAATATGGGGAATTTAGGCTGGAGTTAATGACACATTTATGACATATTTCTGGATTCCAGTGTTCAGTAGCATTTCTCATTCATGTGTCATAAATAAGTCCCCTTACAAATCTCAGCTGAGTAAATGCAAGACTAGAAGTGTCAGTGGATATGGCTTGATTTTTTAAAACCTTTCTTTCTTATTTACCTCTTACTCTTGCTCCCATTAATTAAAGCCCAGCAAATGAAATGGTAAGCAGCTTCCTTCAAATATCTGAGTATTTAAAAGTAGAAAGTCTATAGTAAATATAATATGTAGTTACATTATTAAATATATACTATTTCTACTATATGATGTCAACGAAATCATACTAACTCATACTAAATCATACTCATTGTATAGTAAAAATATTACTAGGGGATATTCAGATCAACATATTTACTTAAGAACATTAAATGAGGGTTCATACAAATTCTATCAATAGCTATCAGCTTCTGTAATATTAGGGAGAGTTAAGTTATGAACCTTGTCTGTTTCACTTTTTTCCATCCTACTTTCTATTTTCTTATATCACTTCCCCCTCTTCTTCATTTTTCTTGTGATGAAGACTTTTAAAATTTAGTCTCTTAGCAACTTTCAAATTTACAATACAGTAATTAACTATAGTCACCATGTTATACATTACAACTCCATGACTTATATTATAACTGGAAGTTTGTACCTTTTGACCCACTATTTAGTTGACTCCATGCCACTGCCTCTCACAATTAATAATCTGTTCTCTATACAACCATCTATTGAAGTACACTTTGATTTTTTCCATGTTTTGGCTACCATGAACAACGCAGCAATGAACATAGGAATGCATGTATCTTTACAAATAAATATTTCCAGATCTTTAAGTAGGTACATAAAAGAGAGTTTGCTGGGTCATATTGTAACTCCTAATTTTTTGAGAAGCCTCATACTGTTTCCCATAGTGGCTGTACCAGTTTCCATTCCCACTGGAAGTGAATGAGGTTCCCTTTTTGTCGAAACTTCTCTGACACTTTCCTGATAGCCATTCTGACAGATGTGCAGTGTTTTCGCATTGCAGTTCTGACTTACATGTCCCTAATGGCTGGTGAAGTTGATCATCTCTTCATATATCTGCTGGCCATTTGTACATCTTCTTGGAAGAAGTTGTCCAAGTCCTCTGTCCATTTTTTTAAATAGGATTTTTTGCTTTTTTGTTGTTGAGTTGTATTAGTTCTTTATATATTTTGGATATTAACTCCTTATCAGAGTTGTTGTTTGTGAGTATCTTCTCTTATTACATTGGTTGCCTTTTTGTTTTGTTGACAGTTTCTTTTGCTGTGCTGAAGCTTTTTATCTGATGCAGTCTTATCATTTATTTTATTTCCCTTAGCTTTGAGATGAAATTTCTAAAACCATTTTTAAGGCCAAGATTCATAAGTTCAGTACCTATGTTTTCTTCAATATAATATATTATTTCAGGTCTTATATGTGTCTCTTTGACCCATTTTGAATTAAATTTTGTGTATGGTGACAGCAGTCTAGTTTCATTCTTTTGATTTTATTTTTCCAATTTTCTCAGAACTATTAATTGAAGAGGCTTTCTCTTCCCCATTCTGTTTTTGGCTTTTTTGTCAAAGATTAGTTGCCCACATACATGTATGTTTATTTATGAGCTGTGAATTCTGTTCTATTATTCTGTATGTCTGTTTTTTTTCTGCCAATGTTACTCTCTTTTGATTATTATAGTACATACATACAATGGAATACTACTCAACCATAAGAAAAGATGAAATACTACTGCCATTTATGACAACATGGATGGGTGATGGAAATATCATGCTAAGTGAAATAAATCAGACCACAAATGAAGAAACAAGCAAACAAACAAAAGGTCATAGAAGGGAAGGAGTGTGGGTGGAGGCAGCCAAAGGGAAAAGGGGTCAAGTGCATGATGACAGGAGATTTGACTTTGAGTGTTAAACACACAATGCAGTATACAGATGACATATTACAGAACTGCTGTACACTTGAAATATATAATTTTATTAATCAATGTCACCCAATAAATTTAGTAAACATACAAAATATATATAAAGTGATTAAAAAATTTGTTCTCTGTACCCATGAATTTTTTTCTTTATTTTTTGATTCTATATATAAGAAAGATCATAATGTATTTTTCTTCCTCTGACTTATTTTATTTAACATAATGCCCTTTAGGTCCATCCAAGTTGTCATAAATGACATATTTTTATTCTTTTTTATTACTGAAAAATATTGTATATCTGTAATACATCTTTTTTATCGGTTTATCCATTGATGGACACTTATCCTTTTCTTTCTAATAACCAAAAAAGGATGGGCCAACACCATATTATATATTGAAATTAGAAACATAAATTTCTGTCTTTAAAATAAAAAGGCAATGTTAAAGGAGGAAAAACAGACAACCATATTGGGTCTCTGGTCATATACAGCCTGAGAACATATGGATGGACTGGTAGTCTTGTAACAGGGTGCAGCCAAGAGGGAGGCCCCCAAAGAGGGATTTATAATGGGGTCCAGAAGAGCCTGGAGATAATTGGCTCTACACCACAGCGCCACACCTGCCCTGAATGCTGGCAGCTGTGGCCAATTATGGGAGAGCCAGAAATGAGGCTGCAGAGAAAGATGGGCGCTGGGATTTAAACCCAGGCGAGGCAGCCATTTGGTGTCTCTTTTTGGGACCACATGGCTTGGGTGTCTTGTTGGGACCATGCAGTTTTGGCAAGTGGGGACCACGCAGCTTGGGTGAGAGTCAGGACCTCTGTGGCTTTGGAAGTGCTCCTTTTTGCCCCGTGGATGGTACTGGGAGCCTGTGTGAGATACGGTACCCCAGATGGGGCAGAGGGAGAGGGAAGGACTGTGTGCACTTATGTGTATGCTAAAGAACTTTAGTCTGTACAACTTCTAAATAAATAATAATTCCTTTCCTTTTACGTCTTTCCTCTGGTGGCGGGCAAAGCGAACCTAGTAAGGGGGAGGAACCCCCGGCAGTAAAAAGGGGGGTCTTTCATATCGTTCAGCGCACCCCCCATCTGTTCTGTAACAGTATGTACACATCAACTGTTTCGAGGAGTGCAAGATAGCTACTCCACACCTGTCTGATCATCAGTTGATTGGTTTCCTTCATGGTGTGAATGGAAATTTTATTTCACCAGCCCTGTTCCATCCACAATAAAACAAAATGGAAAGACCAATATACTGCATATTATAATTTGTGTTCACAGAAATTCTAATTGAGTTTTTCTCATGACATTTTAGTTTGGACCAGTTCACTCAGAAACAGTCTTTCAAAACTTTCTTCTCCATATATGTCAACACTAACTTGGGGAATAGATATACAGAATCATAGTGAAGCATGAAGATTCAATGAAAGGGAGGATTTTTTTTTTTAATAAACAGACTTTGTTTCTTAGAGCAGTTTTAGGCTTAGAGAAAATTTAATACAATGTACAGGGAGTTCTCATTTATTCTCACTTATCTTGCCACATGCCCCTACCCCATGCACACACCCTTTTCCTGTATTATGAACATCTTGCTTTGGTGTGGTGCATTTGTTAAGGTGGGTGACCACGGTTGATATATTAACTGAAGCCCATAGTTTACACTAGGGTTCATTCTTTGTGTTGTGCACATCAAAGGGTTTTGCCAAATGTGCAATGTCATGAATACAAAGTCATTTCACTGCACTAAAAATTCCTTGTGCTGCACCTATTTATCACTTCCCTCTCCATTCAATCCGCTGGCAACAACTGATTTTTTAATTTTCTCAATAGTTTTGACTTTCAAGAGAAATAATTTTAATTCAAATACCTCTTTATGTTAAACAGTTCTTTCTCCTGAAGGGTATTTCAATTTTGAATAAAAATGGCACAAAGTTCAAAAATTATATCATCGAGGCATTTGGGAGGACCAGCTGCGTTAGCATTTGCTTAGGACTTAAATGTGGGCATTTGTGTGGCCAATTAATTTTAAAATATAGAAAATGTGGGCTAATGATGATAACATAGACTTAAACTCAATTATAGCAATTTAAGTCCCACGGTTCAGGAAACGCTTTCATTTTGTGGGTTGTTTTTAACAGATTCTTTAGGCATCCAGATACAATACACAGTAGAAAAGACTCTTCCTAACATAGATGTACTAATTGCTATGTTTAGTTTATGGTGGATTCATTTGGAAAATCAATAGTGATCAGAGCAGAAAAGATTGGGGCCAAAGAGGTAAGTGGCAGACGGTCACAAAATAGTTCCTGTACAACACTGCATAGCCAGACAAAGTGACAGCCACGAGGAGCAGGAAAAACTTTAGATGAGAACAAACACTGAGGTGCAGTTGCAAAGTCACAACTTATAGCTTCTTTTACAAAGTAGCTCCCAATAACTCTCTGAAGAAGTTTAAAGCCTCTCAAATATTGCACCCAAAGTAGGAAGCTATTTTTGCATTGATAGCCCTTCCAAGAATAAAATTCTGGCAAGCTCAGCTCTATTTCCTTGCTATAGAGTACATGGTAATGTTTATTAAAACAGTACTGAAAATGATCCATTTGGTATACTACTAAATCTGCTCTAATTTGAACAGGAATTAAAATCCAAACAACCCATCAGTAAAGCTGAACAAATTTTTATTGATAATTGTTTTATCATACTTAAATTGCCTTTTTATTTTTATACATGATATTTAAAGGTTTGTCACCATTTCTCCAAAGATAAACACATTTATTATGTTAGAAAATCAGTTAGGTATATTATAGGAAACTGAGAAATGACAATCATTTCAAGAGCCTTTGCAGCGGTGTCAAACTCATTTTCCCTGGGGGTCAAAGCAGCCTCACCATTGCCTTCAAAGGGTGAATGTAATTTCAACTCCTTAACGGTTAAGGAGTAGTTGCATTTATACAGTCCTAAAATTCCATTTGGCCCTTTGAAGGCTTTGTAAACAAGGCTGATGTGGCCCCCGGTGAAAATGAGTTTGACATCCCTGGCCTAGAGTTTATTAATTCTCAATCTGTCAAAGGAGCAAAATCATCATCTACCTGCTGTGTCAAGGACTGCAACTCTAAAATGTTTGGCCTGTTAACTGTCATAAAATGTTATGCTTTACACTAGAGATAATGAATATGCATTCATCATAACATCATTAGAGTAGTCCCAATTTTGGGCAATAAAAGTGCTGAACTTCTCATGATTGTAAATCCATTTATCTAGCAGAAAACATTAAATAAAGATCAAAAGAAATATTTAAAATACCCAGTGGAAATTAAGATTTTAATTATTTTTTAAAGATTTAAATTTCAAAGACAATGTGCATATGTTTATTCCATTAAATGTTAGTATTTTAAAAAGTTAAGTGTGCCATTTTTAAAAAGATAACTAAAGTGTAAGTCCAACAACACAGTCTGATAGAAAATCCACATAAATAGTGAATTGTAATTTGGACTTAGTAGAGTGGAATTCCAAAGCCAGAGTTTGAGCATCATTGGCTTAAGCCAATGTTATATGAATTTCTTTTCCAAAACTCAAGCTCTTTAAGATAATCAATGAAAAATAAATTTGTGTATGTATCTTTATTGGTGTATTTTTAAAATATTTAAGAGAAAAGTATGTAGTGACTCCCTCTTGTTAATTAATGTAAAATATTAAAATATTAATGACTTAAGGATAATATGTCTGAACAAAGTTCATCTTGATGAACATCAATAATATGAATATATGGATACAAAGAGCACACAGAGAAAACATTAGAATAAGTCTCACAAGGTTTAATCATCTAAAGAAAGAAGAAGTGAGCATAGTCAGGATAGTAGAGAGAGAATTGACATTCTCTAAAGGAAGTATTTCTAGCCCAAAAAGCCTTAGCAGTGGGACACAATTCCAAATAGTAGTTTCTGAGCATGGGTAACATCAGCCATTCTGGAACAAGTATGAATGTTTGTATATAACTCTTAGATATTCTAGCATGTAATTTTGCCTGGATATATGTTATAGACTATGTTGCATGGACTAGTTCAATTTCAGAACTATAAAAAGCACACTGTTGTTCACATATGGTGCATGATATGCTCAGGTTCAAGAATTTTTCATGCATCATTTTCAGTCTCTCTATGATAACACAACTTGGTCGAAACATGTTCCTAAAACACTTTTACATTCATTCTTTTAAGGATTCTAATTATTACGTAAGTCCTGGACCATTGTCCGTCTTGGGATTTATGGATGTACAGGTAGGATACATGTCGGTATTCTCACTTGATTAATGAGGGTGTTATACACAACTCATTTGTGTAATTCATATTTCAAGTCACCCTTTTAAAAATACCAACTGTTTAAGCCATTTTTTCGATGCTTTGCATATTGGCCAAACACCATTAGCAAGGACCAAACTAAAAGCCTGGGAAACTAGACCTGATGTAGTAAATTCGAGAGCTAGCTCTGAACTCAGAGCTGAGCAGAGCTAGCTCAGCTTTGCCAGCAGATCACGGACCTGGCATGTTTTTCATAGCAATTTGTCAATAGCTTCACAGGCTTGACTTGAGTTACAAGTTTGGGAAGCACTGCTTTGTCAATGATGCTAACGAGAAAGCTTAATCTGAGTTTAGGGCTTGCTGTTTGCTGTGTGTTAACAACAGAAACAAAAAATTAGTTTTATATGTTTGTTTGTTCTAGCTCATTAGGAGCTCTTCATCTATTGGTGTTTCCCCATGTGTAAAAGGAAGTAATAATGCACACCCCAGAGTGTCTGGGTGGAGATTAAATCTTAAAATGGCTCGCAAGATATGCATGTCTACTGTTGTTGCTAACACACAGCAGATGTTTGTTAAACATAAATCTGCTCTTGAGATCTTTAAAATCTATCTGAAGAGTGTGATGATTTCTGATACTGAAATCATTATGACTTATTTAAGTCAGCTTTTTGCACATGCCAAATGCTCTCAGTCCTTGTGTCTAAATGTTAAATAGCCACCAATCACAAAACATACCAAAGTGAAACTTTTTAGTGAGCCTTTAATGTCCCAAAGATATAGTACACATTAAAAGATGTTTGACTATTAAAGCAACATGGGCAGGTAGAAACCATTATTATCATTTCCATTTTACAAACGAGAAAGTGAGACTCTGGTGAGTTAGGAATGTTCTAAGTTTATATTCCAGTAAGTGTTACCATTGTTACTTGAATGTGTGTTGTCTTGTTGTTGGTGAAAATCAGGTTCTTGAATATTTTCTATAGCTGCTTATTGCTGTCACAGGAGCGTAGTCTTGTATATTTCCAGGTCAAGAGAGTCTTCCCCTCTGCTAAAGGAAGAAAGGAGCAAAAGGAAAGGAGATCTTCATGCAGTGAAGAGGTGTTTTGCAAAGTCCAGGTCAGTTGGCTATTCCTGGGAGGCAGCACATGTGAAATCTAGAGGGTGATGTTGTTAAACAGGCTGACATCATAGTCGTACTCTAAAGTTTACAAATTTGGCAGGAAAGTTAACAGGCATAGTTGAAAAATGAGGGAAACTACAGCAAAGGTCTGATGAGAGGTGACAACTCTGTGATAGAGAAAGGGACTAACTCTAAAGTGTCCCAGATTAAGTTGGAGGAGTAGCTTCCCTGAAGGAAGGTGTGTCACACCTGTCTGAAACCCACCTGCTTACTATACTTAATTCAAATTAGTCTGAGGGAAATGGTCTAAGATTTGTCCCCCTGAAGAAATGTGGGCCTTTTCTGTCTGAACCGTTTGAACAGAAAAGGTGAAGCATTTTCAGGTGAGGCTGATAGATTGCCCCATACTTCACTGACTCAGCCATTTAGTCCTGACAACAAGTCAATCTAGTCAAAACGTCGAGTCTCATTTTAGGAGATGCCGATGTAGATGGGTTTCGAAAGTGACGTGTATACTATGTAAACAAGCAATCAGGTAAATAAGGTCAGGTAAATAAGCTCTATGAAAACGGAAGGAAGAACACAAAGGTTAATGAACACAGCAAATTATAAATCAGTTTCTGAGTCTTCAAGACTGACAGTTGAGAAGACTTTCAAATGCAAGGATTTTGATGGAATAAATTAAGCAATGTCAATTTGACAGATTGTCTTTGCAGTTTGAACATCTCATGTGATGTCATCAGATGTGGAGGTAAATTCTGTATGGCATATGCAGTCTTTACAAAAATTTATTTCTCAATAATTTCTAGTCCAAAGACTGGAGAATAAATAAAACATTAACTTGGAGAGTTGAAGAAAGCTAGACGAAGTTAGGAATCCGTTTAGCTTACATGTAAAAACAAAATTTGAAGACAGTTAACTGCATTAGAGGCTAATACCACAATTGGGCATTGTTATTTCCATTGAAACACAGTTTCTTTCCCTAAAATTACTCTCATTTTCTTCAGAGACTGCATTTAGTCCAGTCTTATAGTGGTCTGATTATTTGCATAAACAAAATAAGAATACCAGCTGATCATGCAAACCCCAAGAGGGGTCCTGCCCCACTGGCAGCTCCTGCCGTCCTAGCAGTGGCTGGTTGCAAGGGAAATTTGCTGTGGGACTAGAGGACAAATGAGGCACTCTATGCCTACAGAGAAGGAGCGGCTACTGCCAGTGACTTTCTCTGCCTCAATCTCCCCTATGATTCCCAGCCCCAGGCCGCTCAGAGGCAGGCCCCTCAGAGGCTGGAGGACACAGGGCTCAAAGCAACCCAGAGGCAGCTGGGCCCGGAGCAGGGGGAACGAAGCAGTGAACAAGGCTGGGAGATGTGCACTGCAAGCAGCTGGGCTGCAGCCATATCTTCAGGCCCATGGGTTAGTGGTGCGAGACAGCTTGCTGCTCCCGGGAACTGAGCAAAACAGGATGGAGGCGGGGAGTCACAGGGGACTACAGTTCAGTGTCCACATGTGCACAGCTTGGCTGGGCACTGCAGTTGACAAAGGTCCCCCCTTTTGCATGCTGGCTGATACAGAAGCTTTGAATGGGGAAAGGAACCTGGCACACCCAGGTTTTGCACGCTAGAAACAAAACACACAGAATCAGTGGCCATGAGCACACTTTCTGCATCCCCCAGCAACAAGTAGCTTCTCACCTTATGGGGACCGAAAATGCTGTGGTTTGTGGTGGCAGCAGCACTGAGAACAAAGTGTGGCCACTTTGCTTCTCCAGGGCTGTGGCTGCCAAAATCACCCTGGGATTGGCTAAAAAAAAAAAAAAAAAGCAGGTCCTGTCTTCACTGAACGTGGGCCTGTGGGCAGTGGCTGCAACTGGGGCTGAGGCTGCTGGGCCCACAAAGTTGGTCTGGACCTGAGTTTGAAGTGGAGGCAAAAGAGGCTACAGAGGGTAGAGTAAAGGAAGCAAAATGCCCACGCAAGCACCAATAGAGGGAAGAGAGAGAAATGATGATTAGAACTCCCAGCACAGGGAGATGGAGTTCCATTTCTCACTATGATTTAAGACTTCTTCCTCTCATACCTGGCTCGCCAAATGTTGTAGGGAATCAGACTCTTCCACTGGAGCCTGAGGAAAGCGATCTAAAGACCCGTGAGTCCCTACAGCTGCCATATCTGCATAGTCATGTGCTCCTGGGTGAGAGAGAATGTGTAAGCACACTGTGCAAGTACGTTACGAGCAAGAGAAACTTCTTTGTTCTGCTGGGATTGCATTAGCTTGAGTTTGGGACAGACCGGTGCTTTCTCAAAATAGCCAATCAACTTTCCAAGCTTTCACAGGATTTTTCATAGGTCCACCCTGTTGTTAGACTGATAGGCCTTTATGGTCAAGCATCTCCACCAGCACCCCCCCAACAATCTGGTATGGGAGGGGAAAGGGAGAAATGTTAATCCCTTGGCAGAGCGATGCAATGATCCCCTGGTGAAGCTTCCTGGTGAAACAAACAGGCTCATGCTTCCCAGTTTATTAAGCTCAATGTCTAATTTCCTTTGCACCCATATTAATAATTAGCTAATGACCTACAATAACAGCGATTCCATATTCCATGCTCACAGGCAATAAGCAGTGCAATAGGGCTAATGGCCAAAAAAAATGGCTTTTTAGTATGGAAAAAAGAACAATGTATCAGAGATGTCTAGGAAACATTAATTTAATGTTTGTTTAGAGAAAAATTAGTTTAGGCTTTCAAATCATGTCTTTAAGAATACTAAATAAGATGTATCCTCACTTATCTTCTACTTAATTAAAAAATTATTATATAATGTTGTCACAGGAATTATCTGTTATTTTAAGTTTTGCATTATTTTTGATATCCTACAGTTTAAATATTTTATTTAGAACTTATATCACTGTTTAAAACACTCTTTCTGGCCTTTATCTCTCTGGCTTTAGTGAATTTAGTCTTTTTATAGACTAATGGTTTAGAAGTTCTGTGTTTCTAAGTTTGATAGAATGCCTCTGTGTGTCTCTCATCTCTGTCTATCCAACTGTCTTCTATCTTTTTATCATCTACCTGCACTTTCTCTTCCTACGTTTTCATCCCTCCACCAAATATCAATGATAGCAATTATCTATCAGAGATACTAGTTGGTCTTTGGAGTCTACCAGCCATGGCTTCAAATTCTGATTCCAATATGTTTCAACCATGTGATCTTTGATGGATGTATAAAACCAAAACACATTTATTATCGCACAGTTTTTGTGGATCAGTAGTCTAGGCACAGACTAAATTAGTCCCCTCTTCGGGGTCTCAAGGGGCCTGCAAGGTTGGGGATTGTCTCCAGGTTCAAGGTTTTCTCAACTCAACTGGTTCTTGGAAAAATTCATTTCCTTCTTACTCTAAAACTCGTGAGTACTTGCTTTTTCAAAACCAGCAGGAGAATCTCTTGAGCTTCAGGGAAGGCCTTGCTTTAAACTTTACTCTCAAATTTGTTTTTTGATCTTTATATAGACATAATGACGTATACCGCTTAGGGTTTCTTGTGACTATCAAGAGGGACAATTATATAGCAGTGTCCAGCACATTATAAATATTCAAAATGCTATTAATTTTTTTAATTCAAATCCAACTTTCCAACTTTTTCTGTCATCATCAAAGTAATATGTCACCTTCCATTCCAGATTATAGTTAATATATAATTTACTTACACTTCTCACTTTCTAGACAACTTTATTAGATGTTAGTTGTGGAAATTTTGAAGAGAGAAAGTTAGACAATGTAGCTGCAGGTATAGGTAGGTATACAGCTTCTGTGGTGAATGTTACGGTAAATAAGATCCATGAAAATGCTTTGCTAAGCAAAAAACAAAGCAAATATTAGCAACAAATTTTGATGCAGGGTAAAGATAAACAAGATATGGAAGAGTAGTATAGGAAGGAATATAAAAAATCAGAATTGGGACAATTCAATGCCTGCGCCATTGTGTAGTAGAGGTAGTCAGGGCTTCAACAGATTTCCTCTCAGAAGTTTTCTACAATTTTTTCTCCAGTGGACACAGGAAATCATCCAGAGGACAGATCTCTTTTGCTCAGAGAAGAGCAATTTTGAGCTCTTGTTATCAATAACTCCTATTTGTTATTTAAGTCAAAGTATAGTCGATTCCATAGCCCTAGAGATCTTTTGTGATAGATATTTTATGAGTTATGGTGGACTTTTAAGTTATTGTTGTGTTGATGCAAAGGACCTTTCTTAGGAGGGAAGGAAATAGAACACGAGTTTGTGAGGCTCAGTGCTTTTACAATCTCTGATAAACAGAGACGATCTTCAAAGGATCATAAGTTGGCTGAGATGTGCCCTGGTCTTTGATAAGGAACTCAACACGAAGGAAAGGAGAGTCTGGCTGGTGTCCTCAGGTTCATATCAAGGTCTGACAGGCAGCACAGGAAGGCCTGTGGCTGACACTAGGGTCTTCTTCTGGGCTATTTCAGACATCCCACTGCGAGGTCATGCTTGGGTGCAATGGCTGGTCATGAAAACATGCACTGGAGTGTTCTCACTTTAGAAGTGTAACAAGACTCAGCCAAATGAGGAAGTGGGATCACATTTTTTACTAACTCTGTGCTCTCTGAGGGAATATGGCTTACAAGGGCTTTACTGTGAAAGATACAAGAACAGCTAAAAATCGGTATCTGCACTTGGATTATAAAGATTCTGTAAGCAGTGTTAGGAAACAAACTTGAATTTGGCCTGATTAAAATTCCAGCATTATTTGTTAATTTTAAGTCCCAAGAATGAGAAACTGGTTGTTATGCTAATTTGGGCAGGTTGTGGCTCAAGTGATTAATTTGAATTAAAAAGCTGATGGAGAAGGAAAAACCAGATGTGTCTATAGAAGTACTTCAAGGTCTTATTTAAATCAATGCCATGGTTTAGCCATTTAACAATTATTTAACAAACATTTTAAAAAATATCTTCTATGTGCCTGCCACTTACCATTATGCATCAGAAGGCTAAAAAAGTTCTTTGCAACAGCATTAGGGCATAGGAGAAATTCACAGACCTGTATTTATTTCTGAGTCACCTTGCAACTAATAATGAACAGAAAGTAGAACTCTATTCTCAGTATATTTTCAAGGTAAACCAAGCAGTCATCCATGATTATTTTTCATATCCAATCTTTTAGGAAGTATCAACTTGCTTTGTTCCAGTTTGTGCATTTTCAAAGCAAAAGTTCTGCATTAAAAATACATAACTGAGAGATATGTGCACTGACAAGGAAAAAAGCAGAAATGTCAGGCGAAGAACCTGGAAACAAGAATACCATGGGAATTATTTGAATCATGTATACCTTCAAAAGCTGAATGATCGCTTCCATGTTGCTTTTGGCTTCTTGGTCATTTGGGTTCTGTTTCTAAATCAAGGTTAATTTAGTGTAGCCTCTAAATAAAAATTCAAAAAGAATCATTGTAAGATAAAATGTTTTATTCTCAAGCTAACTGCATATTTAATCTAGCCATGGGAATGTTCATTACTTAACTTTTCTTAACCTCATTTTTCTCATGTGTAATATGTAGGCTAGGGTTAGCTGACCTCTCAACATCATTCCAGAACAATATTGGTTTTGATATTTAAATATACATGAAAGAGATAATATAAAACACACAATTCTTCTTTTCTAGTAACATATCAGACAAACACATATAAGAAACATTGTAATTTAATATTAAAAGACTGGAAATAAGGTACCAAGGCAGAAATTCAAAGTTATTTAGTTGGTGGAAGAAAACTTATTGCAAGAGAATTAGCATTTTTTCTTTTTGCCTAATGATTGTTATTCTAGGAAAATCGTAAAGTCATAAGTGACTTTTACATAATTTTACATAAAGCTGTGGTAGGCAATTAGACATGAACAGAGCAAGCACAATGGACCAGGCTCAGTAGGTCACCAGGGCAGAAAGTCCTGGGCACCTAGCAACAGGCAAAACTGGGACAACAAGGACTTCACCGCAGGGGGTATCTTTCCTCTCCCAGCACATTGCTGGTCATGCAATTTAGACCCCTGACTTTTCATACTGCTGGTCATATGACTCAGACTCTCCCCTGACCTTTCCTGCTCTGGCATGTTGCTAGTCACGTGGTAGACACAGTTGGGGGAGGAACAAGTATTTGAAGACTGGCCAGGCCTCAGGTGACTCCCAAGGGGGGCCTTGCATGGCCACTCCCTTAAGCATTAATCCCTACAGGTAACATCTAGGCCTCAGTTGTGTTTCAGTTCCAGGCCCAGAAAAAGCAGGAAAACCAGATACGCCATGCCCTCACTGATGTCAGGCCAGGCTGCATTGACTAATGACCTCCTGCCCTAGGGCTAACCAATCAGTGGAGACCATGACCCTGAACAGATACACCTGGAGAGCTGATGAATATTCTATTGACATCCTACCCTGGGACCTCTCCTAAAATCTCCAGCCTTAAAAACCCTTAGGAGCAAGCATGTTCTCCCTTCTGGGAGCATGCCCCTTCCCCCCAGGTTGTTACCATTACCTTCTATGCACCAAGGACACACTTTTTGCCTCTGTAACTTGTTTCCTGAACCGATTCTTTCACAGCTCACTTCTTCTACCTCATTGACATTCTAGATAAAGTTTCTTTTATTATTTGAGTCTTGGCTTTGAATTCTTTTCTAGCCAGAACTCAAGTACCGAGGTTGCTGAACCAAGGTCCAGTCTGACGCTAATGGGCTAACACCTGGTGCTGTTCTCGCCACTGTTAACAAAGCTACTGTAATTATATGATGTGTCAATATACAATTAAGCTCTACGTGGGGTTCTGCAGAGCTATTTTTAATACATATATATTTTGTTATTATTGCCTGAGAAGTACTTCATTAATTACATACTGTTTTCCTGTCTGAACAATATGGCCACTGAAAAATATTTTTAAGAAAGTACATCTTTTATAGTCCACTAAAATACAGTGAATCTTATTACTTGTAGATTATGTATACACAAATTCGACTGCTTGCTGAAATTTATTTGTAACCCCAAAGTCAATGCTCATGACATGTTTGAGGTTATTTGCAGGCATGTGCAGACATGCACAGAGAAGCAGAAAAATTGAGTTGCCCGATATACACGTTCCCAGCTGAAGTTGAATGTAAATCACTGCGAGACACTGACCTCTTGTTTTTGTCCTTATACTGTGTACAAATGTCCTTTGCGGAGGTCTTTTTAGTGCAAAGTTTTCAGCATTTTTGTGGGGGGTTTTTGCTGATGATTCACTGTTTTAAATGACCCCCAAGCATAGTGCTGAAGTACAGACTAGCGTTCCAAAGAGTGATGCGCCTTTAGAGGAAATTCATGTTAGGTAAACTTCCTTCAGACATGCGTTACTAGTGTTATTGGTCATGAGTTCAATGTTAATGAATCAGAAATATATAGTAGATAAAATACCTTGGAACAAATACAAGCAAAACAAGATTATGTTTTGATTGAGTGACAAAATATTGTGACCAGTTTGTAAAACTAACCCTGTATTTCTCCTAGGAGCAATAGTTTAGTATCACATTATTCAGTGTTCGTGGCAATTTTATAGAACATAACTGTTGTGAATAATAAGAATCAACTCTACTAGAATGAGAATAAAATAAAATTTAATATCTAGACTGCTGGTGGTAATGAATAAATGTCCATGTGTTTGTAAAGAGTTAGCGGGTAGGACTAGTTTTTCTTTGTTGTAAAATCTCCAACAGCCTCTATTAGGCCTCAAACCAACCAAAATCAGACTCATAAAGTTGTACGATTGCATTTTGCACACACTTTAAGGATGAGTGTTGTCTAAACTATCTTAGTGCTAATTGACATGTGTATGCAAATATCCCGTTCTTATGGAACATTGCAGTTTCTGCACTCTGCCCACAGCTAACAGTGGTGGCAGTGATGCCACAGCTAAATCTAACACGCCTGAAATGTGTTTATCCACTCACTTCTCAATTATCCATCCTTAATATATGCCACATAATATTCTACACACATCTGTGGAATAGCAAATAGGAGATTTAATCCCAATTTCTGAACTTGAGGGTCATCTAGTAGTATAGGAAGGAAGAAATAAGAGATAATGTCCATTTTAAAATAAATGAGATATAACTGGCAGATTATATTAGTTTCAGATGTACAACATAATGATCAATATTTGTATATAGAGTTGTTTCTGAATAATTATGAAACTCTTTTAATAATATTAATCTAGATAATAAACTTGTACCCATCTAAAATCAATGAAACTTCAGTATGTATTGGGTGCAAGATATTTTTAGAGTGATATGCATAGCCACTTTCAAGTAGAAGAAATACAGGGTTCAGCACAAATAATGTTCCTTTTTATTACAAAGGCTTTTATTACAAAATCATAAGCATGTAATTCTATAACATAACAATATCACACTCAAGCACATCATATGACATTTTAGGTGAAATTTCAAATTAAAAATATAAATTATTACGCTGATATTATTACCCTACCAACTACATTCAGGCAGGCCTTACCTCTGCCAGACCCTGTATGTGGAAATCATACATGAGAATTTATAGTATTTCATAAATTTGTGAATTTTTACACTGGAAAAGAAATAGCTAAAGCAATAAAAGTATCATTTGAAAAGCTCCTGTAGCAAAGGTAAAATTTTACTGTAAAGGTTGAATTTAGAGCATTCGAAGACATACGGAATGATTTTTTAATCAATACATCATCTCTAGGAAAAGGAAGTTACTTACCTTACTTATGCAGATGCACAGGGAAAAAAGCAGATTAGGTGTGTTCAATTTAGGAAAAGTAACAGTGGATCCAAGGAGAGTATTGGAAAGCTTGCAGTCCATTTCTTACTTATAGCTACCAATAATGCAGTAAAGAAATATTGGTATTTAACACTGTATCCACCTTTTATTTATTAACATTTTGACAGTCTTTTGTTAGTTTTGCTTGGCTTAACCATATAGTAATCTATTTTGAATTCAGCATGTAGAATATTTGAAAATATCCCTTCAAATATTCTTAAGAAAAGTCTCCTTAAATACTTTTTGTGCTTTATTAAAAAACTCTCTTTTAGTAAGTTTAAACCTTCATCAAGTCTTGATCTCTGACGTCTCTTAGGCAGCCTGTAACTCTATCTCACTCATTCCATTTCCTCAAATACTATTGATATGCCATTCTTGGCCACATCTGTATGTTTTCTGAATTCTCAACATATATATTCAAAAGTCTTGATATTGCTACTTGGATGTACAACGATCTTTCAAAACCAAACATATCAAAAACCAGGTTTTCTTTCAAATATATTCCACTTCCTATGTTCACTAGCTCAGTAAATGGCACAAGCATTGATCTAATCACAGAAGGAAGAAAACGCCTCCTTTATATCATCACCTCCGATCTAAACAAACTCTACTTGAATTTAAATCATCGTTTTCCTCTCCACTGCTAATGTCATCATTTACACTACCTTAATAGGTCACGATCTCGTCTCCTTAAATTCGGCCCTCTTCTTGTCCCAATGCTTCTCTCAGCCAGTATGCATTCCAAAAACTATTGGAATGCAGAGTTTTCAAAAGTTTCAAAACTTTATCTTCAATACTTTATCCTTAATGGTTTTATTTTCTCTTTACTTCTTCATGTTCTCAAATATATAACACTCCTTGCTACCTCAGAGACCGTACTTTCTGTTGTCTTTCTATGCTCTTCCTCATCCCCTACCCTCTACATTTATCTACGGACCCCTATTCATCTTTCAGATCTCAGCTGAAATATCAATTCCTGACAGAAAGCTTTTCCAGACAATGCCTCCCTTTGATTAGATCTCTTTTTTGTATAAGCTTACAGCATTTTGTGTTTTTCCTTCATTGCATTTATCATTGTTGGTGATTATAAGCTTATTTTTTATTTCCTCACTATTTTGAGGAAATATTCCTAGAATTAATTGATTAGTTAAATAAAATTTTGTTATATTTTTAAAACAACAACTGAAAACGTCTGTATTTTTGGCAAGCACTACCAGCAATCTGGAAACAGCGTGAGACCCGTTGGACAGCAAGCGGCATAGATTGCTCTGAAATAGAATGTTGGCTGGACCTTCTCGAAGGTCTATTTCTGAGATAATGTTTCCTTTTCTAAAGCTGTGGATATAAACTAAATTTCTACTTCTTTGTCATTTTATTTAAATACAAAATATAAATTGCATATTGTTCTCCAGTTGTTTTCACTGTTACCCCTAAAAAATCAAAACAAAAACAAACCTTCAGGCAATAAGGATAGCAATAAAAATATATATTTGTGTTTGGTTCTGGAACAGTATGATTTTTACTAATGAAATATTTTAAATTATTTCTTCTACAGGAAACAAAGAACAAAAAACATTGAGATATAGTATACCACCCTCCCCCGACCTACCAAAGAAATATGCATGTCATTGATAAAAGGAACAAAATAAAACAAATACTCAGGAAATAAAAAGATAATTAGTTTCCCTGAATTCAGTTCAGTTTCAGGGATCTATTTAGAGATTATCATCTCTCCCCTTTCATTTTATTTCGAAAACTAATTTTTATATTCAGTACTGCTGGCTCATAGACTATTCCTCAATGATGATACAGGACTTTTTAGGTAGTTTTCAAATGCAGTATAGTCAGGATTCCATATAAAACTTTTTTAGAATCCAGATACCAAACCTCCACCCTTTGAATGGGAAATTCTACTTGTGAGCTCATACAGGTACAGTCAATACAATAGCAAAATCTTTAATCACTATTTGGATAGAGAATCATAAAGTGGGATCACTGTGCCAGATGTTACACATATTGGGAAATTTTAGCTTTTAAATGTTTTGTAGCTGAGAAGTTTCTGTGCTTTCAAATATACTTAGTATTTTTTACACTCACTGACTTTAATTTTCTTCCTAAATATGTATAAATGTATGCAATCTGTAACAAGTAGTATTTATTTTAAATCTTGCATTATAATAGGCCAGCCTATAAGAACTAATGGGATAAAAGTAGCCATACATGTTAAGACTGAAATAAAATGTACACAATTATAGCATGTGTAGAAGATAGACAAAGAGAAACTCACCTGAATTTAAAGTGGTTAAGTATTGCTATGAGATTCTCAAGACACTGCTAGCTTTAGCTATCAGTAATATGTCTTATCCTACACGGAAATACTTTAAAATGCCTTTAAATGTGGAAAACTCCTTAGTCAGTATTTTAATACTCTGGGAGGCAATTCCTACTAGCAGTATTACTTCTGGAATACAAAACTAATTCAGAGATATTTGGTTCAAATTGTCAACATTCTAGTTAGAAAGTCAGACAATATATCCAGGGCACACATCCACTGAAAAGTGGAGCGATGTACATGTGTATATTTGTATAAATCAGAATGTTGTTGGCTGAATAAAACTAAAGCCAATTAAATATGTCTTTTAGAGGAAAATGTATTGTATTAGTTGACATGTGGGAGAAGAACAAACTTTTCTTTACTGTTACGGTTCTTTTGGCTGATCTAATAATCAGATAGTCATGATACAGATTAGTAAGAGAAAATAACCAAATTTAATTGTATGTGTATGTATGGGAATCTCACATGCATGAGAGATTCAGAAACCTGACATGCAGGAAGGTCGGAGATACAAAGGACGACTGAGGTATATGCAATACCCTAAGCTAGGCATGAAGTAATGTACCTAGGGAGTTTTAAGGAGTCATTACAGAAATTTCAGTACAGGCATCACAAGTAATATGCATTAATTGTTTTTTGTCTGAATGTAAAAAAATAGATCACATTATTTATTACATCCTGTAGACATTTTATTTAATAGTTAACAATTCAGACTTCTAGCCAAAATGGAGGTATAGGAAGATATGCTTTGCTTCCTCACACAACCAAAAGAAAGATAACAATGAATTTAAAAACAAAAAACAACCAGAATTTCCAGAAAATCAAACTGTATGGAAATCCAACAACCAAGGACTTAAAGAAGAAACATTCATTCTGACTGGTAGGAGGTTTGGAGATGGACAGCTGGGATGGAGAGGATGCTTGGCAAGTTGGTGGCTGGTGGACCTGGTGGTCCCATATTCATGTGGAAAAGCGGGGAGGAACCACTAGGGAGAGAGTTGGACCATGCAACTCAGGGTTCCAGCAAAGGAAACTAAAGTCTCAAACCTCTGGCAGTAAAAATCTGTAGGGGTTGTAGTGGCAAGAGACACTGCCAGCCTCACAGGAGAGTTAGTTGGAGAGCACCACGGGGTCCTAGAACGTACACAAACCCACCCACAGGGGAATCAGCACCAGAAGGGCCCAATTTGCTTGTGGGTAGTGGGGGAAATGACTGAAAGTGGGGCAAGAGCTGAGCAAGCATCATTGTTCCCTCTCAAAACCCTCCCTCACATATAGCGCCACAATGCAGCGAAGAGGGTTGCCCTGTCTTGGCAAATACCTAAATGCAGGGTAAATGGAGGCAGCTTGGCTTCCTCACCCATGTATCTGGGTAACTAAGGGAAGCAGTGTTCCCATAGGCTTGAATGGGCCCAATAAGTAGTGTTCTCATAGCCTTGAGGCTAGGTCCGATAAACAGTTCCCATAACGTGTAGTGGGTTTGCATGTGCAAAATCATGTTATGTTATATAATTTTCTGGCTTGAGGCCAGCTTTGTTTGCCTCTAGCACTTAAGCAAGTAGGGATTTTCCACTAGAGACACACACCACTTGTAGTGTGCGTGGCTTGCCCACCCATGAATAAAGGCATGGCAAACATCCTCAAGGCTCTGCATGTTTTCTTCCATCTCCTCGAACCTAGAGTGGACATGCCAGGCCTTCACGGCCTACAACACACTAAGGCTCCATTTCTTACACTGTAACAGGTGCACAGAGACAAAGAGATATGGCCCAAATGAAAGGACAGATCAAAACTCCAGAAAAAGAACTAAGTGACAAGGAGGTAGTCAACCTATCAGGTAAAGAGTTCAAAAAACTGATTATCATGATGCTCACAGAAATGATTGAGTATGGTCACAAAATAGATGAAGAAGTGAAGACTACGCAAAGTGAAATAAAGAAGCATATACAAGGAACCAACAGTGAAGGAAAGGAATCTGGAACTCAGATCAACACTTTTAAACAGAAGGAAGAAATAAACATTAAACCAGAACAGAATGAAGAAACAAAAATTTGAAAAAATGAGGAGAGGCTTAGAAACCTCCGGGACAACTTTAAACATTCCAACATCTGAATCAGAGGGGCGCCAGAGGAGAAGAGGAAGAACGAGAAACTGAAAATTTATTCTAAAGAATAATGAAGGAAAACATCTCCAATCTGGCAAAGGAAATAGAATTCCAGAAGTCCAGGGAGCTCAGAGAGTCCCAAACAATTTGGACCAAAGGAGGAACATACCGAGAAACATCGCAATTAATTTACCCAAGATTAAAGATAAGGAGAGAATCATAAAAGTGTCAAGAGAAAAGGAGACAGTTACCTACAAAAGAATTCCCATAAGACTATCAGCTGATTTCTCAAAAGAAACCTTGCAGGCAAGAAGGGAGTGGAAAGAAGTATTCAAAGTTATGAAAGGCAAGGACCTATATCCAAGATTACTCTATCCAGCAAAGCTATCATTTAGAATGGTAGGGTAGATAAAAGTGCTTCCCAGGTAAGGTCAAGTTAAAGGAGTTCATCATCACCAAACCCTTATTATATGAAATGTTAAAGGGGCTTATCTAAGAAAAAGATCAAACTATGAACAGTAAAATGACAACAAACAATTATCAACAACTGAAAACAAAAACAAAAGCAAAAGAAAAAACAACTAAGCAAACAACTAGAACAGGGACAAAATCACAGAAATGGAGATCACATGGAGGGTTATCAGCGGGAAGAGGGAGGGGGAAATGGGGGAAACTTACAGGGAATAAGAAGCATAATTGGTAGGTACAAAATAGACAGAGGGAAGTTAAAAAATAGTATAGGAAATGGAGAAGCCAAGAAATTTATATGTATGGCCCATGGACATGAACTAAGTGGGTGGAGGGGGGAGAATGCTGGTGGGAGGGAGATGCAGGGCAGAGGGGGATAAAGAAGAGAAAAAAATGAGATAACTGTAAAAGCATGATCAATAAAATATACTTAAAAATCAGTTCAAATTCCATGTTTTTGGAAAGATAATTTAACCAAGAATTATCCTTTTGAAGGAAGTCAGGAAATTTGATGGGGATGGAGACATAACTTGAATATCTCAGTTTATGATATTAAAAGCACTGTCTTTGGAAGAATATTCCATTGTAATATTAAATATTAAAGACTTCTGTCATAATATTAACCTTTAACATTTTTGTGTACTATATTTGTTGCATATCAAAATTGCAAAATCATTAATAACAAGCAAATTTAGTAAGATAGTTTGGAGCTTACAAAAAACTCAATAATTTGACACACACACAAAAAAAAACATAAGAGGAGTATGCAATTAAGTCCAATAGGCTGACGTTTATTTAATAAAATGTTAACATGACTTCTCGTATTGAAAAGACATATTGAGAAGGAAGCTATGATCCTTTACAATGTAAGTAGGGATTATGGTAAAACACAGGAGGATAAGAAAGGTGAGTCAGTTTACATGACCTTTATTCAGCTCCACTGAAACACATAAATAGGATTTATCTAGTAGACTATAAAATAGAATTAGAAACAAAGAGATCCAAATACCAAAGAAATATACTTTTATCAGGAAAAGCTTATAAATGTTTAATTATTTAGGAAAGTATTTACTCTGGATTTTTAAGTTTACAAAACTGTATTCATTGAAAATATTATACTTAATTCTGTTGCATATAAATTAAAACATTAATGAAATACAATTTGTTGTTTAAACTACTGTTACATATTTTAAACATATCCAGTTACTCAAACATATGTCCATATGCTTATGTTCCAAAGAAAAGTTTTTAAATACCTAAGCATTTAGATCAACTAACCATTATGTTATTCTGAGAGGTCTTCTCTGGTACTTCTAAATAGGTAAGACTGTTTAAAGCGTTGAGGTGTATTGGGTTGGCCAAAAAGTCCATTAGTTTTTTTCTGTAAAAGACGCATTTTTCATTTTCACCAACAACTTTATTAACTTTATTGATTGGGTATATATTTTAAAGATTTTATTTATTTATTTTTAGAGAGAGGGAAAGGGAGGGAGACAGGGAGGGAGAGAAACAGCAATGTATGTTTGCTCCTCACATGGCCCTCACGGGACCTGGCCCGCAACCCAGGCATGTGCCCCGACTGGGAATCGAACTGGGAATCGAACTGGGACCCTCTGGTTCCCAGCCCACGCTCAATCCACTGAGCTACACCAGCCAGGCCTGATTGGATATTTTGAGTACACCGGCTAACTCCTACTATTGGCTTCTAGTGGGTAGAGGCCAGGGGTGCTGCTCAACATCTTCCAATGCGTAAGATGGCCCAACAACAAAGAATTATTTGGCTAAAATGTCAATAGTACCAAGAAACTTCACAAACCACTTTTGACAGATTTGGTCAGTCACAGCACCTTCTGTATACACTGCACAAATCTTGCTTTGCATTTTAGTTGCATTTTTACCTTTCTTGAAATAACAAAGCATAATACACTGAAAATGTTGCATATTTCCATCTTCAATATTAAAAAGGCCACACAAAAATTCACCAAGTTTGATAAGATATTTTTGAATACATGCTGATGTGACAGCTGTCACAACACAATCTAAACAAAACTGTTTCAAATGAAGTTAAAGACTACTAAGCACTATTACTTTTTGGCCAACACAATATTAGCACTAGCAAGGGAACAGTCGCTTTCCTCTTCTGTTAGCATTTACGATGCGATTCAGAACTTTATTGTACAAATTTTATTACTATACTATGGTGCAATTTGAGTTTTATTGTGCAAATAATTTTCTTTAATGACCATGTAATGAAAAGAATCTCCTAATGGAAAAATTCAGGGCAGAATTAACAATGAGCTCTAAAAAATAAATTGGGGATAGCATGTATAAATATTTAGAAAACCTCAAAATCAGTGTTGGTTTCTAAAAAAATGCTTCTCTTTTAGATTGTGAACTCCTCCAGTTAAAAGACCCTGCTGCTATTTATGCATGTATTTTAATTCTGTATTTCCTATATTTTACACATTATGATGATTAACATAATTTACAGGCAACAGTCGCTAAACGATTTGCACTCTTTCTCTAAATATCAAGGTTTATTTATTTATTTTATTTATTTATTTATTTTTATTTTTTATTTTTATTTATTTTTCTTTTTTCTTTTTTTTATTGTTGTTCAATTACAGTTGTCTGCATACTCTCCCCTCCCCTCCCCCTCCAATCCCACCTCCTTTCCCTGCCTCCCTTCTCACCCTTGGTTCTGTCCATGTGTCCTCTATAGTGGTTCCTGAATATTTATTTGGATCCTTGCTCTTAGACATCTATTGACGATGTCTTGTTTTACAAAATATTTTATATTTTTGAGAGAATTTGATACATGGAACTAAATTATTATCTTGTATTTTTAGCTACATTGCATGGAATCTGTAGGTCTCTTCTGTCTACTTTGGTGACCACCAGCCACATGTGGCTTTTAAAGTTTTAATTTTAATGTATTAAGAATTTAGCATATGTGCACTAGCCACATAGTGCAGGTCATAGCACTGATAGAGCTCTTTTGTTATTGCAGTAATTTCCACTGAAGAGCACAGCCATGGACTGTACTCTCTACCGGCAACATATGGACCAATAGCAGCTGTTTGACTTTGCATCACAAATAATGTTTGGTAAATATTTCTACAGTTGATCAGTAGTTATTTGGGGTACCGCATGTAAAATCGTATGGGCCTTACCAATATCTAGTGAAAGCCGCTATCGTTCATGATGCCCAGGCCTGGGTGGTGATTTGACAGACTAGAATTTTGATATTCAGAAGAGTAGTGTGTTAATTAGAGGAAAGGAAAGTTCAAGTAATTAAAAATTAATGCTTTTATTGTTAAAATGTAGATATAATTAAAACCTGTCTATAAAGTAAGACATTCAGGCCATGAGTGAGGAGCAAGTCTCTATTCTGATCCAACAGGGTAAATGAGTAATAAATACTATACTGGGGGAGAATCAAGAATAGGGAGAATATTTCTTTCTAAGTAATTAAAATACTTCACAGAGTGATTCCTATTTTGGGCAAGGTTCTGAGGTGCGAGCAAGAGTTTGTTTAGCACAAAGAATGGCGAGGTTGTTTTAGACAGAAGGACAGCCTGAGCAAAGCCACAAATCACAAATGCTTCTTCATTTGTGCAACAAACAGTAAGAAAGCAAAGTGCCTGGGTGTGAAGCAGGGGTTAGAATAAAGGGAGAAAAGAGCAGAGAAACCAGTTTCTTTTAAGGGCTTGTTAGCATGATTTTGTTTTATAGTGTCTAGGTAGACACCCCTGGATGAACAAATGAAATTGATTTTCCAAATTGACAGAGTGGGGGACCCGATCCAGGCTTGTTAAATAAGGCTGCACCAATGGGCCATGCACTGTGAGACAGCCTGAATCTGTCAGACTGCTTCTCTCCTGTTTAAAACACTATTGTCCTGGAATGCTAGTTATTATGAGTAAAATTGTCTTTTTATTTCCAAGGTGGCCCAGAATTATGATCAAAGTGTTCTCTCTTTAGCAGAATACTTCTCTGAAAGGTTACATATGAATTTCTTTCTGGGTATATATTTTTAGGTGCATGCTTAATTTTTCCTTGATGTTTTTCATATCATTGTTGCTAAACATGAAATGTGTATGTTTACATATAGGGGTATTCTCACAAAAGTTATTAATGGGAGAAGTGGACAAGTTTAATAAGCTGTTTATTTTTTCATGACATGTGAGATGCAGTGAAAAGGCAGGTAAAAACTGGATCACATTGCCATTACCTTTGGAAACAACACTAAGATTATATTCCTGTGGGAAAATGGCAGGTGCTTGCAGATATCTCATTCTATTTTTAGTGCTGCAATTTGCTAGAAATAATCTCCTAAGCTAAACACAAACTAGTTCACTGTCACACAATTTAACAAAAATGGCAGATCAATATCTGGGAAGAACATGTGAATTTCATTCAAGGATAAGAAGCAAGACACACAAAAGGATCCTACAAAAGACAGCTACAATAATAACAACAGTGCCAAGTAAATGAAAGGAAATAAGCAAAGTCAGACAAAACAGTTAAGGATCTAGAGAGAGTTGTTTCTAAAAAGAATGCTCTGCAAGCAATACAAGCAGAAGAAAAAAAAAAGAATTTTCAGAAATAGGTGTGTGTGAAAACAACCCTGGGTTATCTCATAAATTTAACATTTCTAAAAAACAGAGTCTTTCAAAATATTAGTGAATTCTGCCAAGGAAGAATACAATTGAATAATTTGACATATAGCTCATATAAATACAATAAATCTAAGAATATTTCTGAGTTTATTTTTTTTGTTGAGGAGTTCTCAAAGAAGGCTCATTTGATTAAAACTTGCATAAATTTCACAAATTGCATATATTTATTTTGCACTCATTTCTTCCTTTCTATTGTGGTTATTATTAGATTATTAGAAATCTAGGGAATTGCACTTTTCTCAGAAATATAAAATGACTTTTTTGCCTTTTCCATTAGGAATTCTATTTAGCTTAACATATGTTGACTGAATGGTGAGAACACTGATTTATGATAAGGAAGTGATTCACAGGCATTCAGTTTATTGTACTAGTATAACTATGATAATGTTTCCTAAGAAAACATCAGAGGGTCGACTCACAATTTGAATCCTCGCTAAACAGAGAGTAAGGGATCATCATGACCATTGATGACCCATAACATCTAATCAAGCATGGACTAAGTACTTAGCATTGTTGAAACAGCCATGAGGAACACTGAGGAGGCTTCAACATGATTCTTACTAGAGTGAGTTTATAATTTATTTATTTATTTTAAAGACTATCATTTTATTGCAGGGCAAATCTTATGTTGGACTCTAGAGAACGCAATGACATTGAAGTTCAGCAGAGTCTCTTTGGATGAAATAAAGCTTAACTTGGGCCTTAAAAGATAATTTGGATTACTTGAAGGGGAAAATAGAAAATTTTCAGACAAGACCCTAACCTAAAGCAAGGCACATGAATTAATACAAAAAAAAGAAAACACCTGGTTAAAAAGGAATGTTTGCTAAGGAGCCGGAGAGTATGTATATATATATATATATATATATATATATACACACACACATACAAAAGAGATGTAATTACCAAATTTGTAAAAAAATATTATCAAGTTTTTTTTTTTCCAGGTACTCCTTCTTCTTTTTCTTTTAAATCAAGTTTTAACCAAACTTGAATATCAAGTCATTAGACTGGACTTTAAAAAAGCATAACATAAAAGCAATAAAGTTTGCAATTTTTTCTTCCAGTCAAGATGTGACATGATTAAATTCTTAGAGAATTTGTCTGAACAGAGGCAGATAAACTAAGCAGTTAAAGATTTTTTTCTTTTAAATCCAAGTGAATGACAATTAGGAGCTGGCTTAAGAAGAAGAGTAAGATGAGAAATGTTATAAAAGAAGAAAAATAAGGCATATATGAAAAGGTTCCATGATTAAGACAAAAACCTGGTTTTTTCTGGAGCTTAAGAATGATATGGTCACAAAGAGAACGTTTCTTGGCTTTCATAAATTAGTGAATATGTTTTTGGACATAGATAGGCTAAGAATTTCAGAGTAATCATTTCCTCTCAATTCTCACTTGATTGACACTGTGACTTGGTTAAATAAGCATATAGTAGACAGAGTCTATTTGAAGAATACATTTTTGAGGACCTATTTATTTTAAATTTTTATAGTCACTTATAAAATTGTACTAGTCCAAACGAACACTGAAGAGTGCAATGACACTCCTGGTCAAAGCAGTTGTAATCCCTTCTGTGTCCTCAGCAGAGGTCATAGCTAATCATAGTCAGTGGACATCTTTACAGAAATGTCAAAGGTCATAAAAAGCCAAAGTAAACCAATGAATCATTAAGTAGTGGTGAATAAAAATATATTGTGCACACCCCGAAAAGACAGTTTGCAAACCAGGAACACTCAAACCAAAACATGGACTGAGGTTCAGGGATGTGTTGTTATAAAGCCCCTGATACAGTGAGAAAGCAGTGACTGTTTATCCTTCACAGTGACTGGTTACAGTGTTAGAATTCTTTTATATGACAGGGAATTTGTCACTGGTTACCTCATATCAACCTTGGGAAACAGTTGAAGTTTTGTTATGATTTTCAGAGGCATAAGCAAGATATTATCCAGGTCAAATTAATTTTTAAAAGGAATCTACATTGAGCTCTGTTGGTAGGACTAAACTGATTTTGTCCACTTAGGGAATTTTCTAGGCTGCTCTCTCTCTCTCTCTCTCTGTCTCTCTCTGTCTCTCTCTCTCTAACAGAACTATGCATATTTTGTATATTTTTATTTAACAGGATGTATTTCTATATAATTTGAAAAGAAATACATACTTTATATAAAATGATATTATCCATTTATTCTGAACCTTATTTCTTTCACTTTGCATACCTTTGGGATCTTTCTGTGACAGCATATGCAGATATAGTTCATGCTTTTAAAAGTGTCATTGTATTTTGTGGCAGACTGAATTATTGCTCCTAATTTTTAATTCTCCTCTAATAGCATTTTAGGCCTACATCCTTGTCCTGCTCTCATAGGGAATGCAATATACTTTCTTGCATGTGGACTATGAGCTTGATCATGTGATTTGCTGTGGTCAATGGGATGTTAGTACATATGAGAGCAAAGATTTGAAAAGTATTTTTGTTGTATTGCTTACTCTTATATGTTATCGTTATTTTGATAATAAGAACAAACCTAGAGAGCTGCTTTCTGTTGTGCCTGATCCCAGTGTGAAGGAGTGGAACAGACCCACAGGAAGTGAATCCTCCTCCACGTTCCAGAGATCCTCAGACTAAAACAGATATTTCCTAATAGAAGGAAACTCAGACTTATGAGGGACAACTAATGTCTAATTTTGGTGTTTCACATATACATTGTGTTTGCTCTAATGTATTAATATATTAATATGTATTCCTTAATAAGCATTTACTTAACCATTCTATTGTAAGGCATACATGTTTCCTAATATTAATTATAAACCATACTGCAATGAATATATATTCTTACATTTATCTAGTTGTGTGCACTTGAGCTCATATTTTTTAAGAATTTTATTTTCAATCAATAGAACCTATTGTGGCTTCCATAAGTAGAAGGAAATCTACTAGAAGCATATCATAAAGTCAGTCAGCTGTGTGGAAGAAAAGCAGCAATCAAGGCACTTCAATAGCAAGAACTAGAAAAAGAATATATTGGCAAGAAAAATTTTACAAGACTGAATTAATCTCCAATTATTTTTCTCCTTTCCTGTGTGAAAGATTCATCCCTAAAAGTGAGCATCTTATTGGCTTAGCTTGGATACAGACTCCATTCTGACTGGAAGACATCACATCACAATGCTGTCAGGGCCACTGGAAGATGGTCAGCCATTTCCTCCTCCTTCTAACCCCTCCAAAAGCAAAGCGTCAATGTAGTATCTTTGTGCTCTGTTTCCCTGCCTAAACTGAAACTATGTTTCTGGAACCCCTTGCTTTGTACAAGATTTGGAAGGCAAAAATTAAGCAAAGATGCACACATCAGATGCCTTGTATCTTGCTCATGTTATCAGTGATCTACTATCTTACCCAATGGGTTCAGGAGAGAGCGTAGACCAACAGCCACCAGCAGACTGCTTAATTCAGTTTCTGCAAACCTGGGCTAAGTGTGCTGTTTACCTATGGTAAAAGATGCTTCTTTGTGGTTTGCCTGCTACTTCAGGTTAATCACAGCATGAATCTGGAGGTGGTGAAAGAGAGACACAAATTCTAGTTTTTCATTCTATGTTCCAGCTGTGCTCGTGAATTCCAGTTTGCCTCACTAAATTCTAGTTGGCATTAAAAGTCTTTGCTCTTTTCCCAGCCACCCTCCTGATTACTATTTCTGGCCGATCCAGAGTGAATTCAGGTTTAATATTAGACCCAGAGCCAACAGCCCAACAAACTACTTCATCAGATGCATAAAGTCTGTATTACTCATAGCAATTACGATTGTCTGAATCCTTACTGGTACACACAAAACTAAGTAAAATTCTAGATAGTATTCATTGAAATGAAAATAATGAATAGAAAGTTTAGTTTTTATTTTGGCATAATGTCTCCCCAAATTGCTGCACTAAAATACAGGGTCTGGCAGAAGTAATGCCTGCCTGAGTGTGGTTGGTAGGCTGCGTGAGTGTCTTGCACAAGACAGATAACTATTTGAACACTTCACCTAAAATGTCATATGGTGTGTTTGAGTGTGATATTGTTATGTTACAGAATTACATACTTACAATTTTGTAATAAATAAAAAAGAGGGCATTGTTTGTGCTGGACCCAGTAAAAAGTCAAAACCTTTGTGAGTAGAGTTTTGGAAAAAATGATGTAACTCTGCTGTAGCTATTGTGCACTGGTAAGAAGGATAAATAATTATTGCTGGTGAATGAGTTTTCTAGGGTTCCTAATTCTTGTCAACCATTAAAATTTATTTTAGCTTCTGGAATATGGAAATATTAAGATAAATATAAATAATACAATAAATATATTTTGTCTTCATTTAGGATTTTGTTTTTTCCCCTACTTAGGAAGATCTTTGCTATTCCAAAAGTATAAAATATTCTCAGAAGCCTGAGTAATGTTTTAATATATAATTCAGGTTATTTGTTTCTTTGCTGGTTACATTGCAATTGTGATTACAATTTCAACAAACCTCTTTGCCATGCCATAGAAAGGTCTGCATATGTCAATCCTACCTTATTCTTCTTATTCCAGGCCTTCCTCTGCCATTCACTAGCATTCTCTTTGTTCCTTTAACATTCCAAGTTCTTCTTCACAGTTTTTTAATTGGTATAAAGTGGTCCAGAGTATCCTTTTGTTATATCTTAATTACAATTGTACCTAAACTTTGTTCAATTTAAAAAATTCCTAGTATTTTCTTGTTGGATGTCTTCGTGCTAAGCCTGTCCTTGGCATTATAGGGTCCCCGCTCAAGGACTTCTGGTTTCTGCTTCAGTCGGGATAGGAATAATGGTTTCTCATTGTAGCAGTGGACATTCTCGTTCAGTTCACCCACTGTCCAGCACTCTGGTTTTATAAGCCAGGACATATCCTCATTGGCTGTCTATACATTTTGCCCCTGGGAAACAAATGTATATTAGCCATTGTCAAAGTTGCCTGCCTACAGGTCATGAAACCCTCTGCCATTTCTTGCCTTGCTGTGCTACATGTTAAATATGCTAGCGTTGCCTCTGATGGTTAAGTATCACCATCTGGCCTTTGCTCCTCCAGAATCCTATTACCCCATTGAAAGAAAAGAGCTATTCCACAGGAGCATGTTCTACCTGGTCTCTGAAGGACGGTCCTACTGAGAGCCTCAAGATTGCTGACATTCTCCTTCCTAGTGCACATGATGTCACTTTAGTGAAGAGACTGTCTTTGGGCCATCTGGAAACATAATGAACCAACTGGTCCCCTGGTTTTATAGAGTTAAACTACTCCAGTATAACTAAAATAACTTGGTTTTCTTCCAAAAGTGTTTTGTTTTTCCATTATTTTTTTCATATAGCTTGCTTAGACTTTACTTTTTGCTGACTGTTTTGTTTGATTTAATAGCAGCACACAAATTATTACAAAATACCATGATGAATCTAGTAGACCTAGAGAGACTGTTTGCTTTATTTGTTGTGAAGTATTAAAATTGACGCTAACCTGGAGATAGAAAAGAACTGCAAATGGATGATTTGATCAGGGAATTTGATGAAATATGCGGCAAAAACAATTTAGATATTGATAATTAGTGGAAAAATATTTAAATATATATTTTTTCCAGTATGAATTCTATTATTTAGATGACAACTCATTCTGAGAGTATGTGGTAATCTAGGATCATTTCAATAAACAACATTGATATGGTTACTGAAGGAGAAATATGATTTTACCTATTATAAGAAGTAAAATATGTGACTCCCTTCAACTCTAGAAAATTACTATTATATTAATATGATTTCATATTGTGTAGCAAATTGATAGATTTTGCTCATAAACTCATTGTTGGGTACATTATTGCATATGTGGCTTATTTAAGCATGGAATTGAATTATATCCACATTTCTTTGTGTTTCAAAAATGAAGGTCTACTTGGTAAATGAGTATGAAATTCACCACCTACAATGGATTGGAAATTGACATTAAGCAAGTAGGCAAGTCATTGTTTAACTCTTTCTAAATTCACTTTAGAAATCTAGAGCCAGATGCTTTCTTACCATTCCCTCTCTTTCATATTCCCTTTGAACTTTTATCTGTATATTCATCTTACTTGTAATTCTATGAATAATGGTAACATTTATTTGCTCAAAAGAAATAGCTTTTCAAAAGGTTTCTTTGAAGATGGCAGCTTGAATGTTTCCATACTACCTCTCATGTTCCAGTTCCCATCTAGTGACCAATACAATTCTGAGATAGAAATCTTACTGTGTATTCAAGATTAGTAGAATCTGGAGAGTGTGAATCATTCCATGGTTGAGAGGTGTGGGTAGAAGGTGCTGATCTATACTACTTTTCCCTTTTGCCAGAGAGAGGATACCCAGGGACCAGCAGTAGAGAGTCTCGAGTCAAAGCTAAAACCTTTGGATTTTCCAGAAAGCTTCACTGAGGAAATTGATGGACCTGAAAGTTCAGAGTTTAGCTGGTTTTGGATTGTGACCACCACCAGATTTCTCATCACTTGTCACCTTTAGGTTTTCTCTACTGGTCTTATGTCTCATATGTAAACATAACCATGGCCACAAAATGAAAAATAATCACTCACCAAAATGTTGTTGATTTCCAGAAAGGCAGTATGGGAAGCTCAGTGGATGGTGACCCCAGCAAAAAGAACCAGTTAAATAGTAAAAAAAAAAAATTTGAATAATTTAGACTAGAGCTGTCTTAAGGGCATACAATAAATGGAGAAATATTTATTCAAGAAAATCTACTAACTCTTGAACAGTAAGCATCTCTGACATGTTAACCATCATTCTCCCATTCCTTCCCTCTCCGTTCAACTAAGTGTGATGGAACCTCTACTATGAGTGGTTGTGTTCAAGAAAGCAAGATTCCTTTACCTCCAGGTCCAATGTTATGACTACTATTTCATCCTCAGAGGGTCAGGGTATGAACATCTCTTACACCGTCCCAGCTGTGTTCCAGGCCGCCATAAACAAGGAGAGGACTGGAGCTCCCTTCTGCATCTAGCTCCCATTCATAAGGCAGAATATCTACCTCAGGTGCAGCTATAATAAGTGGCCTCAATTGGCCCTACTCTAGCTTGCTAATAGTTAACAGGATTCACGCTAGGAGGGCCAAGCCAAGAATAACAGTGCTACCTACCATCCTCACTCTGCAAACTCTTTATAGAAAGCGGTTTTCCATTGGGAGAAACAGGCTGCTGTCCCTGCCCTCAACCCCAGTGCCGTGGGCTTGGAGGCTCTGCCTGTTGGGAGAAAATTGTAAAAACAGAGTATTTCATAGCTCACCCAAAAGGGAGGCCGACTTTATTTGGAACAAAGCATGGGGAATTATTTTTAAGGGTTTTGTTGAAAACAAGCAACGTTTTGATGTTAGATAATAAAAAAATGTGTTGGTAGCTCCACCATACTATTAGCAACAAGAAGAATGGTAGAGCAGCTAGAAGTTCAACAGAGAGAACCAGGGAAAGAGACAAAGAAGAAGAATGCTTTTCCAGTCAGAGCAACCCTCAGAGGTGCAAAAACCTGAATCTGCATAATGGGCTCAACCTTAATTGGATTAGACTGTGAAGCAATTACTACCCCAGGATATTGTCACAATAGAGTGGTTGTATACAAATTAGAGAAGGCTATCATATGGGTTAGGTAAAATAGAAGACCAGTCAGAAGCTTAATGGGGAAATCAAAGAAAGGTACCATCAGAGAGATCTCAGGTAAAATGACAGACTACCGAGGCTCTTTAAGAAATGACAGCACAGGCTTCCCAGTGCAGGGGAAATAGAACTCATTGAAGTAGTCCAGCATAGTCACTAAATGAACACACAAACAGTGAAAAGAGTAAGCCATAGAGTGGAGGGATGTATATCCATAGTTGCTATAATATATTATGTAAGATATCTGTAATCAACAAATGTGATTATAAGACATATAAAGAAACATAAAAATGTCATGCATGCACAGGAGAGAAGGAAGGAAGGACAAAAAGAAGGAAGGAAGGAAGGAAAGAAAGAAAGAGAAAGAAAGGAAGGAAGAAAGAAAGAAAGAAAGAAAAAAAGAAAAGAAAAGAGAAAAGAAAAGGAAGAAAAGAAAAGAGCAGGAAATAATTTTCCATGAGAAAGCCCAAACATTGGACTGACAAGTAAAGGACTTTAAAACTATTATTTAAATAAATACCTAAGATGATGCCCAGTTTCTTTTTGAAGGTTTCTCATTCAGAAAAAGAGTGCTACAATCCCAAGACTCTAAAAGTTGAGAAAGAATTAACATTTAGCATAGATCTGTAAGCTGGCTCTGCTAATCTCACAGAAGTACAGAAAAAGAATACATACAACAGTAGGATGTAGTCAGAGTCAGACCCCAAACAGACATCCAAAAGTGTTAAACGGCTGAAAATCTGTAGCAGCAGAAATATTTATATATTTGTCTTATAGTTTATTTTACCTCATATGACCCCATATTACTTTATTACCAAACATGATTAAAGCAGTTCTGCTTATGTTCTTTCAGTCATATACCCTCGGTCTATTATAATTTGAAATCATCAGCATATTCTCTTGTAATATATTAGAGCCATCGAAGGATCAGCCCTGGACATAAACTCTCCACAAGCCTACTCTTCCATTTATAAAGTAACAAGCAGCTGCATAACGCACAGATCAAAGAGCACTTTTGGCTCTTTCTGCATCCTCATGGTTAAGTGCAAAAACTAAAAACTTTGCAGACTACATCATATGTGACATATTAGGTATTGTGATGTGACTTATATTAGGTATTATACTTATATTAGGTATTCACTCAGACTGTTGAAGACAAAGTATTGATTCTTACATCTGATACTCTAAGATAAACTAGTGTGAGGATAAAATCTTGGTATCAACTCACACCTTCATTCTTCAGATTGCTTCCTCCTATTCTGTTCTCTCCTCTGCATGATTGAAAAGCACACTCTAAGAAAATCCACTTGAAATCGACCAAATTCTTGAAAAATTCTTTAAAGAGACATTTTAATTACCTCAAATAAACTGCTAGAATTAGAGCTATAAGAGATCTTAGATATTAGTCTGATTGAAATACTATATTTTACAAATGGAAAACAATTATAACACCATTTTATGAAATAGCGCCAATGCTTTAAGATTTTAGATTAATAGATGGGAAATTACACCTAGTTGCTTCTGTAACTTTTTAGTGCTTTAGAGGCAATATTTGATTCAGATTCTATGCAAGAAATATAGTTTTCCTATGTGATTGTTTTTGTGTGTATGAGCCAGTTATAATATTAAATTCACCAACATTGGCATTGGAAGAGTAAAACAAAAAAGGGTCTGGATTAGAAGTCTATAGTTGCCTTGATTATTACATTACTACGTTTGATAAGAAATCTTTATCAGTAAGCTGTTAGCACAATAGTGCCGTGTGAACCACCTCTACATCAATGACATTATTTATTCTCACTTCATGGAACTGTGAATCAGCTGGGGTTGGCGGAAACATTGCATTTTGCTGGGCTTGGCTCTAAGCTTCAGGTAGGCTCAAATCCACTCCCTGGGACTCTCATCATCCCTGAACCAATGCACTGGCTGTGACAGAGTGCAGGATGGATAAACTGAAATTTATAATGGCTCCAGGAGATAGGCTTGTAAAGGGTACTTTTGCCCATATCTCATTGGCTAATATAAGTAACATAGTCAAGACTATAATCAGCAAGGACAGGAAATACATTCTGCCTGTAGTTGGAAGAACTAGTAATGACACAGCAGAAGGTGCATGTAAAAGAAAGGGTGAAGAATTGGGAACCATAAAGCAATTTCCCACAACATTAATACTGAATATCACTATACCTTGAAACCTATTGGAACTTACAAATTATGTGTTTGAGAAATACAATTATTTAGTGTAATGTTATAAGTGCTTATTTTAAATGCAACCTCTGATAGTTATGAACTAGGTAGCATTTATCTATCTAAACAACAGGATAAAACAATTTGACAGCTTCCAAATGTCAAAGTTACTTTTAGTGTATGTTTGTAATTGCAGAAATAGTGAGATTTCCAAAGTTAACTCCTCATTTAAAATTATTTATTTTAAAAACATATACTTCATCTATCACACATCAATGTAAACTCGTTAAAATTTCATTGGAAAATGAGGTTTTACTTAAAATTAAATGATACATTTTAAATATAAAAGTATATAATATAATTCTCTGATTAAAATAATCTATTTAAAACCCCTGAAGAGTAAATTAACACTTCAGAGCATACTGATAAGTGATGACAAAATAATACTTATGCTCAAGTTGCTAGTGAACAGAAAGATTTAAATAGAGAAGAGTAATTGCAGTTATATTCTTACTTTAGATGCAACCAAGACCTTTCTCCATCTTTAATTTTTCCATTCCTCTCTAATATCCCTCATTTTTATGCCTCCATTAATCTATACTTCTAGTATGTCCTCATGTTCCATTTACTTTCCCACTGTGTGTATGTCTCTCCCTTCCTTCTCTTTCAATTGTTCTATCTTTTCAAGTATTCTCCATTCCTCTGTCTCCATTCCTCCCTTCCTTTTCTCTCCTGTTATCTTTCCTCGATCACTACTGACCACCTTAATTTTGTTATTTTTGCTCTTAAGGACATATGCCTCTTGTGAACTCAACTCCATTGGCTGGCAATACCGATCACGTGATAGGAACAAGCGCAGGCGCTAGTGCATGCGGTCTCACGGTGTGATTGACAAGGGGGTGAGAGGGCCCGGAGTACCACACTGTGCTTGCCCACCCTTCTTTGTCGCCCACCATCAGCAATCTTACCCACGGGGACAGTCTCTCTCTTCTCTGTCTTTTACATGTTCTCTTTGAGAGCGTTTCTCTCTTTTCTTCTCTTTGCCAGGCGTTCAAGGAATGGAGAAACAATGAGAAAAAGAAATTCTTGGGGGAGGGATGGTGACTCTGGACTTCTTTCATCTGTAGTTCATACCCGTGCTGGTTCTAGTGAAGTTCCGATTTAAGATATCAGTAACTGCATGTTGGGCTCGGTTTTTTCTCAAACTGTCTTGGACAACCAGTTGATGCGGTAATGATCCACTCTGGACAACTTGGGGCAAAGGAAGAGCGTTGCTCAAAGCTTTGCCTAACCGTGGGGCAGGGCACCCTGGAACCGCAGTTCCCGTTTCCTCCCCACACTCCGTCAGCCTAGAGGTATGCTCTGTCTGCAGGCAGTTTCGGTTTTTCACTTTCTCACAAATAACACGGTAATTTGGCTGAGCAGACCCCCAGCACATACAGATTCCTTATATATACAACTTCATTATTAATTAGATGAGAAAAATCCGAAAAGAGAGTGAAATAAGCAATCATTTGTAGAGTCCACTTCCATTCGAATCTTCCAAAAATCGCTTCGGCAAAATAGCGAGTGTGCATTGTGTTATTAAAAACAAAGCAGATAATGATAAGACATGCTTAACAACTATGCTATAAATGTACATATGTTAATGGTTAGTTAAACTATTCATGTGTTTAGATATTATGAATTCTATCCACATGAAAACAATGTAATGGGGAAGTATCTATTTAAGTTGTGTATTGACACAAAAATAAACTCCTCACGGTTCATGCAGTTCAGCAGTAGTTCTGGTGTCATTTTCCTGAAACTGGAATGGCACTAAACGCTGCCACAGCATGTAACTACCATGCAGTCGACTCATAAACATGGAGAGTTTCTGACCGTCTGAATGGGTTACTCTTACATCAGAAAGAGCCTTTACTTAAGCACATGAATTTTAAATTTAAATCTTTACTTTTGTTAGATACTTAACAAACTTAAAAAAAATCTCTCATTACATGACCTTCAGATCTGTAGGAAGAACTTAAAATTTTACAAGCAGCCTATTTCTTGTTGGTAATGGGATTAAATAGTATTAGTTATTCCCACAAGGGTGAGATGAACCAACAAATATTGAAATATTATTAGGCTGAAAAAGATTTAAACTTGTGCAGCTCATACTGGATGAAGAAGCACAGGAAGGGACTCTGTTTATGTAATTGTTCTTAGAGGTTTTGTTGTTGTTATTGTTTTCTTTGTGTGCCTGTGTGTGTTACTATTTAATAGGTATTGAGTGCCAACCTATTGTCACTTCAGTTTGCATTTCCTAAAGAGGAATGATTTTGAGCATCTTTTCAAGGGCTCTCTTGCCAGCAGTATAGTTTCTGTGACAAGGAGTCTGTTTAGTTCTTTTACCCATTATTTAATCAGGTTGTTTGTCTTTTATTGCTGAGTTGTAAAAGGGTGCTATATATTCTAAGTGCAGCTTCTTCCTAGTCTATGGTTTGTCTTTTCATTTTCTCAGTAGTGTTTTTTGAAGGGTAGATTTTAGTTTTAATGAAGGTCAGCTCATTGAGTTTTTCTTTTATGGTTTGTGCTTTTTGTATCATATTTAGAATATTTTCGCTTAACTTTGGGTTACAAAATTTTTTCTATACTCTTTTCTAATAGCTTTATCGTTGTAGCTTAAAAATTTAGTTTTATGTTCCATTTTAAGTTAATTTATGTTTATGATGCCAACTAAAAGACAGTGTTTCTTCCCACATGAATGCCCATTTGTTCAAGCAACATTTAGGTTATGTTTTTCATTGAATTACCTTGTACTTTTATAAATATAAATTTGCTATAAAATGTTTTATCTATTTCTAGATTCTCTATTCTGTTGACCTATATATCTACTCATTTTAGTTGCAAACTGTGCTGATTGCTGCAACATTATATTAAGATTTGTAATCATGTAGTGTGTTCTCCTTTCCTATTTTCTCAAAATTAATTGCTTGTTCTAGAGCCTTGCAGAAGAATTAAATCCAAATTCTAAGCAAAAACTTCCTAAATCCCTAACTGATTTGTATGTATTTGTTATATCTGGTCCCCAGATTTCAAGACTCTACTATAAAGAATTTATGTAGTGAGTGAAGGTAATTAAAGATAGGAAAATAGACTTTTAGATCTCCAGTCTCTGTTTCCATTAAATGAAGGGTACCTGGTGCCAATTTGATAAATTAACTGAGTATCAACACAAGATCATCAAAATCTTCTTATGGGAAATTCTATAGAATGACTAAGGAGAATCTTAAAACTCAAAGCGGTCTGAGCTCATCTACTTCAGTTTTTACTCAATGTAAACATTCCTTTTTAAAATATTTTAACAGATTATTTTAGGCCTTTGCCTGGAGTGTTTAATATTTTGTAACATAGTTTCCTCTATTTAAATCAGCTCTAATCATTGAAAAAACCCTCCTTATTTTAGCTAGAACCTGCCTTTTTTATTCATTTATTTATTAAAAGATTTGATTTATTTTTAGAGAGAGGGGAAGGGAGGGAGAAAGAGAGGGAGAGAAACAGCAATGTATGGTTGCCTCTCATATGGCCCCTACTGGGGACCTGGCCTGCAACAAAGGCATGCGCCCTGACTGGGAACCGAACCTGTGACCATTTGGTCCCCAGCCCACATGCAATCCACTGAGCTACACCAGCCAAGGCAGAACCTGCCTTTTTAAAATTACCAAATACTTGCTATGTGGCACTGCTAAGAACAATTCTTTTGTCTTTCTTTTACTGATTCTAGAGAGAGGGGAAGGGAAGGGGAAGAAGAGGGAGAGAAACATCAATGTGAGAGAGAAACATTGATCAGGTATCTCTTACATGTGACCTGACTGGGACCGAAACTGCAACCCAGGCACATGCTCTGACAGAGAATCAACCTGCAACCTTTGTTTGCTGGGTGGCACGGGACCAACTAAGCCACACCAGCCAAGGCTGAAACAATTCTAATAATTCTTCTTTTCTACATCACAACTCTTCAGATATTTGAAATGGCTATCAAATCTCCATTAAGCTTCTTTTCAAACTCCTCCAAGTTTATCGTTTTTTACTGTTTGTCACCCTTTCCTATTCCTGCTCAGTCTCTCCTGCATGTGCTCCCATTTGCCCACAGGAGATGCTCAGAAGTAACCCACCAGTGCTTTAAATGGAGTCAGATCAGTGCAAAGTGCTTCCAGGACTGGCAAAACCTCACTTCTTCATTGGAATTTGGTAGATCACTCAGCAAACAAGATGGATGAAATAAAAGCAACTGTGGGGGGCCGGGTTCAGAATGAGCCATCCCAGTGCGTCCCTCAGTTGTATGCGGATTTTGAGTCAACTGAGACCCTGTGAGTTCCAAAGAAACTCCTGCCCACCTCCCACAGCCATAAACACACACACCATACTTACCTAGAAGAATTTAAATAAGGAACCTGGGCCACAATATATGAGTTATCACATGTCTGTGTGGCAGGGCAAACCAAAGATCACTGAGCATTTGCTCTTCCTGCAATGACCTCCCGAAGCCCCATGGTGCACTGCCTTGCCCCTGGATCAGAACATCTTACATACCCATGGTCCCTGTCTGTCTGTGAATATCTTTTACACGGAGGGGGGGGGGTCTCTGGCTCCAAGGATTCAGGGTTTCCATACATATGTATATGTTAAATGTAGTTATTTTCACTTGCTAATCTGTCTGATGTCTTTTTCATAATTCGATCTTCTTAAAGAAATTTGAGGGTAAAGTTTATTCCTTTCCCACACACCCTTAATAGAAATCTTTTCTCAAAGCAACTCTGTAACTTGCCCTTGGTATAAACCTGAGCTCTTGTTTGCAATATTTGAGACATTGGCTCTCACCATAATTTATTAACCATATTATTTTCTGGTTCTTTGTGACAATCTAACTTAACTTCTACTTTCCCAAAGGTAGTCTCTCAGTCTCTACCCCTTTCTTCAAAATTTGACAAAATGTTACAATTGTATTTATAAGTGTTTTCTATTCCAAGACTATCTTTAATCCAGTTTTATTTTTTATTTTTAATTTTCCTAAACTTGCAGTAATAGTATTCCTTATTTCCTTCCTACTTATTTGTTGATGTATTCAAACATGAGTTATGAGATCGTTCATTCATATAAAGTTGGTGGTGCCTAATATATTTTAGGCACAAAGTTACACAATAAGACATAGAGGTCCGGATGGCAAATAGGGAAATCAAGGATTCACCAAGTCCTGTTTTTAAGCAGGACAGTTCCAACGAGGCATATCCTAGAAACTGAAGTCTTACATTGTGACAATGTGATGTCCCTGTGTTACAGATTTCTGGACAGTGTTCCTACCACAGATACATCTGGAAATAAGGTATACTGTAAGTAAATGGATAGATTACAATATAGTCAACTCAATTCAATAAATACATGTAACTGTTCAATTTCTGCATTAATCGTATCTACCATCTTCAAATTTTCCAGTCTTTTTGTTTATTAGATTTAAAATGGACCATTTTCCACAACCATCAGGAGTTATATTTATGGGCCATACACTGAATTGCTTGAATCAGGCCTAAAATGTTCAAAGAATAAAAATCATGAGAGGAAAGTTACACCTCCCTAAAACCTGGGCCTCTGGAAGTTGGCTTGGAAGGCAGAGTGTTGCAGAAAGGTCGGTAGTTTAGTGACGGACAGCTGCATAGAGTTCCTAAGGAGCTGGGCAGGAGGCAAGTTCAGAGCATCTCCTTTGGCCCTCTGGTTGAGCCCAGGTTGTGAGAGTGAAAGATGCCTCAGACCCTAGTATGGTCCATACACCCGAAGATCATTCACCTCTACTGAAGCTCATATGACTGAAATGTATAGACACTCATATGAAGAAGGAATAAAAGAGATATCCCAGTCTTCACTGAAAGGAAAAGGTGTAATACATTTTAGATTTCAATCTAAGTGAATAACTTCAATTTGGGTTTTAAACATCTGGCAAAATTGGGTTCAAGAAATAAATTTACCCAGTTATGGAAAAATGACGTTACAGTCGTGACAACCTGTGTTAGCCTCTGAAGTTTGTCACAGCAGATAATAAGGTCGTTCGTAAAAGAATTATAGCATGAACATAGTGTCCTTGATAAGGAGTTGCTAAGTACCCTTTACTACTTTGTTTCATACCAATAGAAAGTTACTTTATATTTTTAAAAACACAAAGAGCCCATCACAAGAGAATAGCTTTGTCCTTTACTATACCCCCACAGTCATAAGCAAATACTGAGATGTTCATTAAAAAAAATGTTCTGAACTGCTTAAAATGCAATTCTTTATTTCTTCTTCTTGACATATCAAAATGTTAAGCTTAGACTTTTCCAAAGTTAATCAATTACCTGTTTCTTCTGTTTATAACTATGTCCACACTTGAACAAACTAATAACCTTTGTGTTGGAATGAAAGATTAAGCATTCATTTAATTTAGCTTAGGTTCCATTTGTTTTCAATTAAGAAGAGAAGATCCTTCAAGTACAATAAGTTATTTATATTGTTTTGCTTCATTTATAAAACCAAATAAAGCTTTTGTGTTTGTGGCCATTCATGTTGTTGAAAAGAAATTATATTAAATAAATACATTGCCATAAAAATGAAAATAAGATGTAGAAAATTAAATTATTTCAGATGATATATTTGTCCTCCAAATTAATCTATTAGCAGTAGAGTGTGAGCTTTAAAAAATCGCATAGGATATGAATTAATTTTTAAAATTTAATTTATATATTAGGCATATGTCTTTGTTAAATTCCATGTCAACTTCCAATGCACAAAAAACTGCTAATTTCTGTGGATTTACCAAGAACTTTATTTTTCTGCCAGATACTGCCATTTGACAGAATGTTTTTGAAGAATGCATACAAAACTACAGTGCATTATACATATATGTGATAAGCAAAATAATTCACCTCCCTCCAAATGTCTATTTCTAATCCATAGAAACTGAAACTGCGAATATGTTACTTTAAAAGACAAAAGACCAAGGGCGTGAAGTGGAGATGACTTGGGTTGTATGGGGGAAATGGTGACAACTATACTTGAACAACAACAAAAAACAATTTAGAAAAATAAAAGAATAAAAAATGTGAGACAAAAGAGTCTTTGCAAATGTGATAAAGTTTAAGGATCTTGAGACACAGAGATTACCCTAGCTTATGCAGGTGAGCTCTCTCCAATCATAAGTTCTTAAAAGCTGAGAACCTTTCCTGGATGTAGTCGGAAAGAGATGTGACCACAGAAAGTAAAGACAGCGATTCAACTTTGCTGGCCTTAAAAATGGAAGAAGGGAGCTGCAAGCTAGGGAGTACTGGTAGCCTCTAAAAACTGAAAAAGGCAGGAAAATAGATTCTTCCTTAGAACCCACTGACACCTTAATTTTTAGGTGAGTGAGATCTTTGTCAGATTTCTGACCTTCAGAACTATGAAATTAAATTTGTATTATTTAATGTCACTAAATTTGTGGCCATTTGTCATAGCAGCAATAGCAAACTAATACAATGTACCATATTTTATGTAGAAAATACATTTTAAATCAGAACAGATTTTATAAGATCTTTTAAATCTTTTGCAATATTTTGATGAAAATTTTTTAAGTGAGGGAAGTGAATGTTGTATGAAACTATACTGATTTTTCATAAACCAATTATACATTTTCTACTGTATTTCTGAAAATCAAATGTTTATACTCAACACAAATAATCATTAATATTGGTAATTAAAAGTCTTAAATTATATGCTTAACATGTCATATGTCATGCACACTTTTAATTTTCCTGTGGGAGATTTCACATACACAGTCCTAACTTAATATAAATAAGTCAGTGGAAATTGCTATGTTTTATTAAAATATTTTTTTAAAGATTTTATTTATTTATTCCTAGAGAGGGGAATGGAAGGAGAAAGAGAGGGAGAGAAACATCAATGTGTGGCTGCGTCTCATGTGGTCCCCACTGAGAACCTGGCCTGCAACCCGGGCATGTGCCCTGACTGGGAATCAAACTGGTGACCCTTTGGTTCATAGTTTGTGCTCAATACACTGAGCTATGCCAGCCAGGGCTTTTTAAGTAATTTAATTGTATTTTTTCCATTATCACTAAGTCCCTTTGGACCATCCCCCCTCTCTCTAGCAATAACCACACTGTTGTCCATGCCCATGATCACTTTTTCCTTTTTTCTTGATCCCTCCATCCCCTAACCCCCAACCTAGGGCAGTTCTCCTTCTCTCTATGTATAAGTCTGTCTCAATTTTGCTTGTTAGTTCAGTTTGTTCATTACATTCCACGTATGAGTGAGATCATATGGTATATGTCTTTCTGTGACTGGCTTATTTCACTTAGCATAATATTCTCTAGTTCCATTCATACTGACAAAATAGGTAAAACTTTCTTCTTTTTTATTCCATTCTATTCTTTTAGATGGAAAATTTCCAGGAAGTTAAGAAATGCATATTATTACTGAGAGATCATAATTTTCATTCAAACTTTGCTAATGCCAAGTTCAGTATGGATTCCAACTTTGTCCCTATAACCCATTGAATTCAGGAAAAAGGGTTGTTGACATTGTTTTTTATTTGTCTAGAGAAACTTTATTAGGATGAAAATATATCACTTTTGCTCAAGCTTCTGCTTTCTCTACCTTGGAATTTGGAGCTGTAAATAAAATCATATTTCTGAATAACCCTTACAGATAATGTTATTTTCTGCAATAGTTCTGCACAAATAATATCACACAAATTATAGTTGTAGAAATGAAATCAGTGAGTAAAATACTATCAAAGCAGGATAATTTAAAGATCTGATTGGACCCATTAAAAATATGTGGATATGTATGGTTCAAGATGACGATTACTGAGCCTATTAATCTGAAAAAGGCATGTAAAAATGCAATATTTGAAAAATAATAGCAAAAAATTTAATTTTTATTTAATTCAATGGGGTGACATTGGTTAATAAAATTGTATAAGTGTGTAATTCTATAATATATCATCTGTATATTGTATTGTGTCTCCACAACCAAAAGTCAAGTCTCTTTCCATCACCATTTATCCCAAATTTATCCTCTTCAATAACCTCCTACCCCCTTTCCCTCTAGTAATCCCCCTTTCCCACACTGTTGCCTGTGTCTGAGTTATTCTTTTGTTTATTTTCTTTGTGTTTAGTCCCTTCAACTTTTTCACCCATCCTGCCAGCACCCCTCCCATGTGACAGCTGTCAGTCTGTTCTCCGTATCTATGAGTCTCTTTCTATTTGGTTTGTTAGTTTATTTTGCTCCTTAGATTCCACATATAAGTGAAACCATATAGTACTCATTACTCTTTGACTGGCTTCTGTTAGGATGACACTCTTTAGGTCCATGCATGCTGTCACGAAAGGTAAGATTTCCTTTTTTCATGGTTGAGTGGTATTTCATTGTATAAATGTACCACAGCTTTTTTTAGAATAGCAAGTATAAGTTTCTTGAATTTAAAATAATATTCAAAGATCATATATAATATATATCATATGCATGATAAACACACACACACACACACACAGAAATTGGAGAGAATGTGATGAAATTGCCTTTGCAACTTTAATAGTCAGAATTAAGTGTTAAATAACATTCACATTAGAATATTTAAAATAAATATTTGTTTTCTGTTAACAGAATTTGGGCTTTTTTTCCTTTTTGAAAAAATTCCTGGTTAAGGTCAAGTTACTTTTGGACGGTAAGAATAAGGCACAGGCCAAGCTATTCAATAACAGCAAGGAAACCAAAAACAAAACAAACAAAAAGTCATTGGATTGAGTCAAGTGTCTTAAAAAAAAACAAAAACAAACTCTTCAAACTTGCCTAGGAAAACAGACTAATTTCCAGAGAACTGTCATTGTTCCTCTTGCCTGAACCTTTATTTCAATATTAGAATTTTTAACAAATGAATATATTTACATTTCCGAGGGGATTCTGAAACATACTGTGTGCACCACAGCAATGCGGCCTTCCATGAAGGCTCTATTGGAACTCGATAGGTTGAAGAATTCATTGTTTTCCTGAAGTTTTTTTTACAGATGAGCAACGTTGGTTTGATACATAAGAAACTTTCTCAGGACTACAAAATTATTAAGTTATTACTTTTGTACTACGCCTATTTAATTGCAGAACTATACAATCACAATGTTGAAATTTTCTTTTTGGATATGATTCATTAGCCTGGATGTGAAGCTGTGCTTATAATGGTAATGAGAATGGAAAGGAAATAGATGAATACAAGTGGCATGAAGAAGGACTAATCAGCATCCCTTATTAGTGAGACAGGAGAGCATGAGATGGTGTGTCTGTGACTATCTAAAATTTTCTAAATTAGGTAAATAGCAGAAAAGTAGTACCTAGTGACAGAAACATAAAAATCTGAAACAGAATTTATAAGTAAATAGTTATGAGTTAGTTGTCACTTTTGTTGAGTTTAAAATGACAGTGGCTGTCTGGGTCACAATAGATGGCCCTTCCACTGAAGATGCAGTCCAGTAGATTTGTGCATTTTCTCTATAAATTAAAGCGATAGTGTTTAATGATCTATCTGATCAGGGGTACACACAGATATACCAGAAGCATGATAATGAGCTGCATTAGCATGCTGCTGGAGGATGTAACAGTTAAAGAGAAACTTAATAAAACTTCATTTCCGGTCATCTGATACCACTTCTTTTCTTCCATGGCCTTCTGATACGGCTAGTTTGTCTCCTTGGCTAGCACTGGGTCCTCTTTTCCTCTCATGAAACCCCGATGCCTTTTTTTTAAATGAAAAATTTCTTCAAAGCAATAACTTCATCTCTGTCTGCTACCTGAATGTTTTTATGTAAATTATTGTCTATTTTGCTCCAAATCACTGGCTGATGGCCAAGTCCACCCTTTACATCATAAAGCACCGCCAGGCACCTGGAACCACTCCATGGAAAGCAGCTATTGAGTGAAGTTTTTCTCTTCCTATCTCTGATTTCTCTATGAGTCCAACATTTTCTCTAATGTAAGTTTGGTGCACATTTCATCATACAGTACTCAACTTTAATGCGTTCATTTATTGTGGAAAGGTTACTATTTTAGATTCGGTCATCTGCGAAGTATAATTATTCTGGCCGTATAGCCCTCTGACCGGAAAACACAAGTTATCCTGATAAACTGCGGTGTGATCTTGGAACAAAGAGAAGATAAAATCAAGTGAAACATATTTGCATGGAAACATCTCAAGGATAACTTCTGATGTCTCAAACAAAGCATCCAACCTTGATCATTTGTATTGATTTTCTCCTTCAAATGATTTTTTCAGGCATCTGTATCTTTGAAATAGCATCTGATGTACTCCATGTTGCAAATAATTATTTTGCAGTAAAAAACAATGATGCTTAGGGCTGTCTTTAACCCTGGTACAAACACAGGGAATTTGAAGATGCAGTACAGTGCCAGTCTTTGAAATATCTGTGAACTAATGTGCTTTGAGACATCATTTCTGGAGTGGTTATGGATGTGTATGGAAAACCATTATGTGATGCTGACCTACAACTCTGGTGTCCACATTAATTTTTTTGTCATTATATTTGTATTCATTGCTTGGAGTATAACCAGAGGGAACTACATTATATTACTTATTTACTTCTGAGCATCTGATGTCAGAGTTTTGTTTTTAATGCTGCTATCATCCTGACAAGAACTCCTGAGGGAAGCTCTTCTAAAGAACTGTCCCTGAGCATGACTTGGTTAATTTATGATCACATTAGTACCTCAGAAAAAAAGAGTACCTTAAATTACATTTTATATTACTAAATTTTATGTCAAAATATATATTAAAATTCTGAGTTTTAAAACAGATTTTCAGAGAGGAGAAAGAATTTTATCAACTTGCAACTCACTGTCTCCCATTACTCATTGCTCAGAGTTCGGCCCCTGGATTGCTCAGAGTTCACTCCCAGTGGACGCTCACTTCCACATACAGTTGACCACTGAAAACGTTTTGGACTGTGTGGGTCCACATACACAAGGATTCTTTCAATAAATACAGTTGGTGCTCCAATGTACAGATTTCACATCCAAGGATTCAACTAGCGAAGGATAGAGAATAGTATTTTCACATTCTTGTCTATGAATTCCCAGTTACTTATTGCAAATACTATTTCTAGCCATGTTTGCTCCATTCTGCAGATACAAATAGCAGACTGACAGTACATTCAAAAGTTACACTCAGCTTTTCTGCTCCGCCTGGTCGGTCACTCCTACTTCCACGTACTGGTGGAGGGGCAACTGTACTTTAAAGTTATATCGTCCAGCTTTTCTGGTAGCTGCTGAGGAAGCTGGATCCCATTTGACAGCAGTTGAGACCTCCAGTTTACAACACTGGAGCCTGTTTGGTCTAGCAGTGCATGGGCCCCAACATATCACATGTGTTTTCATGTTTTACATATGACAGGGAAGCCTCGAGTATTTAATTAAGATGTAGTGGGTATGTAAAGCATGAGTTCAGTCACTGTTGGGTTATTCAGTGAACATGGGAGCAGCCATAGTCCTGGGTGCTGTTAGGTAAGCAGGCGGAGCACTATAGCAACACAGCATTTCATGAAAGTGGTGTTGAGACTCCAAATGCTTCTTCAAAGAGATAGAAATTTTGTTTTGTGACCAACAAGTATGTGAATGATAACATAGGGTATCAGTAGCAAAAAAATAAAACACTACGGCCAAATGAATCTAAGGAAGTGTATAAACTGGGTTAACTTTGACAATGTGAAGGATGAGAGAAAGGCGCTGCAAGAGACCTAAGGGAAATCAGATGACAAAAAGTTCAAAAGTCACTTTGGACACTTAGGTTGGACAAATTGTGCTGCTATGAACATTGGGGTGCACAGGTTCTTTTGAACTGGTGTTTTAGGGTTTTTAGAGTATGATCCAAGCAGTGGAATTGCTGGGTCAAAAGGCAGTTCTATTTTTAGTTTCCTGAGAAAATTCCATACTGTTTTCCACAGTGGTTGCCCCAGTGTGCATTCCCACCAACAGTGTATCACCTATAAGCAGAACCTAATTAACAAAACAAATAAGCAAGCAAAATATAACCAGAGACATTGAAATAAAGAACAAACTGACAGTAACCAGAGGGGAAAGGGATAATAGGGGGAAATAAGGGAAAGGTCATCAAAGAACCCGAATAAAAGACACATGGGCAAAGCTGAAGGGTGTAGGATCGAGGGTGGGAGGTGGGGATGGGTGGGACCAGGAGGGTGGAGAGGGAAGATGGAGACAATTATACTTGAACAACAATAAAAAAAAAATTGAAAAAAATCACTTTGTACATGTAGATGAGGGCTAACCGTCAGAAATGTTTTGAGGTAGATTCCAGTTAATCAATGTGGATAGTTGACTGAGAAAAAAAAGTCATATTGACTATAATTCCTTTGCTTGAACCACTACACGGTATAAGTTCCTGAGACCAAGATGGTAGGAAATATGAAATATCTAGTTTTAAGCATGATGCATGTGAGAGTGTTGTGGTTTTTATAGTGAAAGAGGGAAGTAAAAAAAATGGAGTGGTATTTTGAAGTAAAAGTTAAGGAAGGAGAGTTTTAAGAATATATATACATGTATATATAAATAGGCATTGACTTATAGTATAGACTAAATGGTGTTGGAAAGTCTAGCAGTGATGTACAGGAAAGAAACGGTTGGGCATGACTCTAGAGTCACTTGGAAACAGTCTACTTGGATCTGAAAGCCAAAATGCAGACTGAATTAGCCATGTGCACGTAAGTTACTTAATACTTTCAAACTTCAAAAGAAAGCCATATTTAAGTTAGAATAAAAGAGATTGAATATATAGATACTTTTTCTGATGACAAACACTGGATATAGTTTAGGAGCTGAGAAGAGTGAAAAATTAAGACAAACGATGGATATGAGCCATTTTAGATTTTAAAAGATAAAAATGGTCTGTAAACTCTGTATTTTTGTGGGCATAAACAAAGATATCCCCAGTCATAAAAGGATATACATCATGAGTTTAAACTTGATAGTCTCAAGGCAAATAATGTTAGTGAAATAGCATGTGGATGGTGGTAAATGGTTGATTAGCCTATTACCTTGAGCACTCCAAAATCTGTGTGTCCCCTTCTCCCATTTCAATCTCTGACTCAAAACACAGAATTTGGATTTACTATGCAATACTTCTGTATTTTCTCAGTGGTTTCCCATGGTTTTATTTTAAAATTAACTAGTCATACAATTATAATTATGCCATAAGACTCTTCTAAGGCATATTTTATTTTAAAAGATAGAATACCATATGATTTCACCTTTAACTGGAACATAATCAACAAAAGAAAAAAAGCAAACAAAATACAACCAGAGACACTGAAATTAAGAACAATCTAACAATAGCCAGAGAGGAGGGGGGAGGGGACTCTGGAGAGAAGGGTTTTCAGGAACCACTATAGAGGACACGTGGACAGAACCAAGGGGGAGGGTGGGAGCAAGGGAGGGAGGTGGGGTTGGGTGGTATGGAGGGGAGGGGAGGGAGAAAATGCAGACAACTGTAATTGAACAACATTAATTAATTAAAAAATAAAAGATAGAATAATTTGGATTAGAAACTATATTTTATAGCCTAAAATTTACAATTACATTCCTTAAAGATAAAAATATAGTTTAACTACTAGAAAATCACTTCCAAACTTGCCTTGATAAATCTACTCTGTAAAACAAATAATAGAACATGTGACTTGAGATAATAAATGGCTCCTTTTTTGTATTGAATAAAATTATTTTAAAAATGGGGAAAAACTCCATATTTAAATATAAATTTCAAACTGCAAAATATATTTATTCACATTTAAAGTATCTCATTTGCTATTCCAGTTCTTTAACCCTATTCCCATCTCTCCTTTTGTTGTTTAAAACAAAGTAGGATACAGACAAGGGAAGTGAAATTGAGGTTGGTGGCCCAACTCAGACATTCCCTACTGAGGTGATTGTCTGTGTTATAGACTTAACGTCTTCCTCCAGACATACATAATTAATGATTTCATTAATATGATAAAAATAATACCTAGCTTCTTAAAATTAATTGTATAAAATTAAAATGATTACATCTCTTCCAGCACTTACAATAATATATTAAACACACTTCTTATCAGTAGCGGGAGCCGAATACAAAAAAGAAGAACAACCATTTTCTGAAACTGTCACAGATAATTTTGAACCTTGTAGCAATGGTTTTATTGCCAATAAAATAATTAAAACTTTTATGAAAAGGGATCATCATACTTTGGAAACATCCTCCTTGACTTCAAAATGTGCTGTAAAATTTGAGTATGTCTTCCTATCTTTTTGTAATTAAATTGACAATGTAAAACTTATGACATGTGTTTAAGGCAGGAATGAAAGAAAGGCGCAATTATAGCAGCTGGTCCTACTAGTCTGATTGTAGTCCTGACTCTATATCCTCAATCGCTTTTGAAAAATAAGTGAATTTTAATTTTTCATTAAAAATTAGACCTTTGCATGACATATTGCATATTTTTACCAGGGCATGGGCACATTGGTCATGTCTTTATCTTGAGTCAAATCCTTCTCCCACACTTTATTTGGAGATCAGAAAACAGACTTCCATATTCCCGAACAGCTTTGGCATGATGTATCAAAGTATCTTGTTAGAGTTCATATCTCATGGACCTAAAACATATAGTTAAATATGTATATGTTTAATTTTCACTTTTAAATTAAAGTTGTTTATTTCATTTTAAATTATGTGCTTACTTTAAAAGTGCATTGCATGGCTCTAAAAATTAAATTAATAGCATTTGTGATCATATACCCAAAATATGCTAGGCTAAATTACGTTTTATTGCTTCTTTTCAACTCTGCTTTAAAAAATGTGTAATTAATACCAAGAGTTAGAAATAGGTGCTATTTCAAATTACATTATACTGGACAATAGATAAGCACCAAGGACTGAGCATTCCAACAATGGTCCTTAATTGAAGTAAAAATACTGTGTGCTAACTCTACATGTATCGCTCAACAACATTAACACAATAAACTTAATGACACTTAATCCTGCAGTAAATGACATGCAGAATATTTGCATCACAAACTGTGTGACTTCTCCAAAATTATGTGTACTAAGAAAATGGTAGTTTTCCCTGGATATATTTCTGAAGCACAGAAGTGTGAACCTCTGATTGTCAATGTTTGTCAGAATTTTTAAAATGTGAAACTTACAAAACAACGACAATGGTTCATCCTTTTTTATCTGTTGTGGCCTTTCTATGATTTTAGCAGTAAGTTCTTGATTTCTGCCTTGCTGATCTTGATTGTTAGGTTTCTAAAGTTATGTTCACTGTCCCACAGCTCTCCAGTACTTTTTTTTGCTTATATTGGCTAGAATCAGACTTGTTTGCCTACTAGCAAAGATTCATAACTAAAGCACAAAGTACTATTTCTTATTTATACATTTTAATTAATAGCACACACATGGACACAACTCCAACACACAAATCTTACTTCATACAAGAGCCACAAACAAAACAAAACAAAACAAAACAAAACAAAAACACTATATTGGTGGTGAAACAGAGGTGCCACCGATTCTGTAAAGTTTCTGTTTTGGATTTTCATAATTGTCTGTGAACTTCAAACTCACAAACCTATACTCTGCTTTGTGGTTCTTGGGTTAGAACTGAAGATTTAAAAAACAAAACAAAACAAAAACAAACCTCTAGAAAGCACATTTCTGCTTTGCCAGCTGGTTCCTTACCAATAGTTATCAACAGGGCATTGGACTGAAGCAAGAAAAAGAAATCTGCTCTGATTTGCTCCCAGTGGTCTGCCTATGTACCTTCTTTCCCTTTCGATGTTACCTCACCATTATTTCACCTTTCTTCCTGGAGATGCAGCTGCATCAGTTTTCAGACTTTTCATCTGAAGACCACTCTTTTTGCAATCCCTGCCTCCTCCTGAGATGCCAGAACAAGCCTACCAACATGCCCCTCCCCACCCCAAAGAGCGTCCTGGGTTCCAGCCCGTGATTCCCTTGCTCTGAGATCCAAGGTGCACCAGGAACAGCCAAGCAGTACACCTGCTCAAAGGTGTCAGTTTCAGGTTGGAAGAGCCTCCCTCCAATTTTTACTGATTCCGTTCTCTTCTGTTTGTTCCTCTAGCCTTAATTATGATAGATGTTTCCTCAACTGCTACCTCTCTGATACCTTAGTGTTCTCTCATTGATTTTTCTGTTATCTAGTTAACAAACTTACTTTTAGTAAACAATTTCTTATATAAAATTTGCTCCACTGACGAAGAGTGTCGTATGTCTTTTTACTGGACCTTAAATGATACTGAAATTAACATCAGAAGTTCTAGGAAATAGACTCTCAAAGATGGAGTTTTGATATTAATTTTAATATATCCATTAGTTTGAACATAGTGCTGATCTCTTCAACAATGGAAAATAGGATGCTAGTAATCATGTTATTCATTGGCGTGATAATTAATCATATTATCACCTGTGATTGATTTAGAAAAGCGTCTACTGAAGTAAGAGTTTTGAGAGCCAGGTTGCTGCTACCATTGACTGTCAGGTAGTTAGCATTACAGATACTGTTGTGTAGGGTGGATTTTTCTGAGTACAGGATAGTGCTTACAGAGAGAAAGGTGACAAGCTCATGTCTTTAAATTCTCATCTCCGTGATTGTGAAATAATAAGAGAATGTCTAAGGCAGCCATTAAAATTGTTTATTTCTTATAACGACAAGGTCAATACTGCTGAAAATCAGACATGCAATTTAATTGTGTAGGTTAGAGAATTACAATGTAAGTTTCATAGCCTCTCACGCAGCCTTATGTGAGAAGGTTACCGTCAGTGGGAAGGAGTAAAAGCCTCAAGCAAGGCTTGGGGATGTTTGGCCGGACTCAGACATAGCTAATAATAGTAGTTTGTCATCTTGTTCCTGAGGAGGCTAGCCTTTCCGCACTTGAAATTGCCTCATCTGAGAAAGCTGACTTGGAAGGAGATGCTTTTCTTCCAGACACACCCAGTAACCATTTATTTACACTAGACTTTCAACTAGGGTGAGAGTTCCCCGTGCTCCAGGGGTCTAGGTACAGAGTATGACTTGAGAGGAAATAATGTATGTGCATTGAAAGTATGACGAGATATTTATAATTTATATCAACAGAAATCTGGAAAATATGCATGGAATGGATTGTAAGGGTATTAAGCCAAAGAGGATGGAATACAACAAAGGATCTGCCTAAATTTGTTGGTACAGATACATCAAAGATTCTAGATTAGTTTATGTAACTGAAATGATTTTTTTAAATTTATTTGGTTGGCTGAGTCAAATTGACTCATCGCGATAATGATGTTGAGAAGCCTGAACTCCCCTGGCATAATGTAGTGAAAGCAGTAACAACTCTTCTGCAGACAGAGGTTTTGGGGAGGGTTTGTCAAAGGGAGACTGCACACCCACCTTGCCTGTTACCCCTCCCTAGAGGTCCTAGAGGGTGCTTTCAATAAGATATTGAGAAATACATTAGTGACAGCCTCCTCCAATAGTTCTGTGTGGCTTTTCTGTGGCCTTTTAGAATTAAGAAGATGCCGCCATTAAGGTGGGCTCCCTGATTGATCAGATCCCAGAAGAGAAAGGAGCAAATGGCAGAACTTACCTACTGCTTCTGTCAGAGTTCAGGGATGAGAGGAAATCGCACCAGTAATTTGAACAGGCAAATTAATGTAATTAATAATATAATATAAAAATATAATGTAATTATACTATATCATTAACTAGTAAAAGGGATTAACTACTAGGGAGTGAAGAGAATGTGAGGAACTCAGGAATAAAAGCTGTAGGGGGAGGCCCCGTGGGCAGCAGGGTTGAGACTTGCTGGGGGGCCGCACTCGTGGGGTGTTACTGAGACGTGCTGGAGCTACTGGCAGTCGTGCCCCTGAAACTGGCTGGGAAGCTACCCTATGTGGTGCCAACTGAACTTGCTGGGAAGCCAGCCATTATGGTATCTGTAAGATTTCCTGGAAAGCTGGCTGAAATTCTAGAACTTACTAAGAAAATTACTGCTCGAATGGATTAAGATGTAATATTGGCCTGCTAGGTAAAGGTAAACTGATTCCAGTAGTTCTTTTAAATTGTAATGGAGAAAAATACATTGACTAGGAGAATATCGATACCAGGGACACTTGATTTATTCTGGGAAAGAGACTAGATAGAGGATAGCAGCTACTATTGGAGTCATCATCTGATTTATTTGCAGTTGTCTGTAGTCAATTATCTAAGATTCATCTCACTTCTGTACAGGCCAAACTGACGAACATAATGGGACTGTGATATTACTCTTTTCCTAGGCAGGGTAAGTTGCAGGTGCTTTCATGAAGCCTTTGCAACGTGGGTCGGGTAGCCAATTTAGATAATCTGTCATTGTGTTCACTTAAATAAGGTCTTTAGTCTTCATACCTGGAGGGTTTTTTTTTTTTCCCTATTACATGATACAAGCAATACTTTAGTAACCTTTCTGTTCTATTTAATACATTCCAAGGCATACCAAGATCAAGTACTTGCACCAAATATCCCTGTAATGTTTGCTTTCTTTTTTAGTTAGTGTCGCCATGTTTCTTTGGCAGTTGTGGGCTGCAACTTTGCTATTCCGTGATTCTATCATTCTCAGTGACATCAGAGAACCTGTTTCAGCGATGGCACCTCATGTGCGGTCACACCTGGCCTCTAGAGGACAGCAACCATAGACCAGGGGCGTCAAACCCATTTTCACTGGGGGCCACATCTGGCTCTCAATTGCCTTCAAAGGGCTGAAATAATTTTAGGACTGTATAAATGTAACTACTCCTTAACTGTTAAGGAGTTGAAATTACACTTGACCCTTTGAAGGCGACCTTGAGGCTAATGTGGCCCCCGGTGAAAATGAGTTTGATACCCTGCCATAGACTATTTCACAGATCAGGAATTCCCTCAGTAATGTATTACTCAAGTTCTTAATGAAGGGGGAAAACATCTTTGGACCTTCTAGGAGGACATAGTTTGGGAATAGATGTATAGGTTGCATGTGATGAATCCATTTCAACAGTTCTATGTCCTGGAACATTTGGATTCCTTCCCCCATATTTTGTTGAGAAATGAAACCTCATTAAATATTGGCTTCCAGTGAGTTCAAGTTTCAGGCATCAAACCAAGTGAGTTGTTAAAAGCAATTCTGATTGTACAAGATAGCACACTGTATATTAGTGATCTCTAGTAAGTGTGCTCAACTTAATAAATTTGGCTTGATCTAGGATTATATATTTACCTCTTTTCATTGATGATCTTGGAATCTACTCTCACATATATCCCCAGTCTTTTGTTGATATGTACATCTTACATTCTTTTGGTGTGTAATGAATATAAATATAAAAGTACATATATTTTTGTGTATATACATACACACATGAATGTACACTTACCTTGTAGTTTTTTTAATGTGTCAGCTATTTCCTCCCAGGTCATGGTATATATATACCTGACCACTAGGAACTACCTGAGGTTTTACCCTACTTGTGGCAACAGGGGGTAGTTGTGGTTCTTGATGAGAATGGTCCTCATCCTCAAGGTATCTCTTCTAGGTTTTGATGTCACTGGGGTGTCAAGAAAAGGTAGGTTAGTATTTTCAGACATGGGAAGGCAATCTACTTTCATTAGCAATGGAAGCTCAGAGTGACTTGAGTGTTCCAGATATTTGGTTTCATTTGGGTCAGTTTTCCCATTTAAAATGTTAGAATCTCATGGACAACCATGAGGGAATTGACTGTGGGAGTGCGGGGAAGGCTGAGTGGAATGAGGCAAAGGGAGAAAACTAGGACAACTGTAATAGCATAAACAATGAATATTTATTTTTAAAAGATTTTATTTATTTATTTATTTTATAGAGAGGGGAAGGGAGGGAGAAAGAGAAAGAGAGAAACATCAATGTATGGTTGCCTCTCACGTAGCCCCCAGTGGGGACCTGGCCTGCAACCCAGGCGTGTGCCCTGACTGGGAATTGAACCGGTGACCCTTTGATTTGCAGCCTATGCTCAATCCACTGAGCTAGACCAGCCAGGGCAACAATGAATATTTAAATAAAATAAGTAAAGATAAAAAAGATAATGTTAGAATATCGATCTTTCCCATTTAGAGTCCTAACTTTCACATGAGAAATATGATGAGTCTCTGACTTCAACCCACTCAATTCAATTTTGCATTTTTGGTAAAATTAGCCATGTGCTACAAAGGAAAAAAAAAAGAGATTATTTTAAGACTGTCAAAGAAATGCCCTGGTTCTCAGATCCCATCTTGAGCTAAGAGTTTAATTAACCAATCTTGTCATTTTTCTTTCTTTCTTTCTGTTTTTTTTTTTTTTTTTTTTTTTTTTTTTTTTTTTTTTTTTTTTTTTTTTTTTTTTTTTTTTTTTTTTTTTTTTTTTTTTTTTTTTTTTTTTTTTTTTTTTTTTTTTTTTTTTTTTTTTTTTTTTACTTGTAAGAGCTCAGTGCACTCAGGAGATTCTATTCACACAATACGTTTTTTTTTGGGGGGGGGTCATCTTATTGCTACAATAATCAAGTGCAATGGGTACTTTGGATATTCTGCAACGGGTACTTCAGTAGGCAATTCATCAAAATTAACCATAGGTAATAGATTGAGTAATTGTGATGTCACTGCATGCCATAGATTATTATCATCCTACTTCCCATTTAACAAAGCTCAGCATTGTACTCAAGACTAATGACATAACCAAACTGATCCTCAAAGCTCGTCTTTGCAAATCTATTTCCTAGGACCATTCCTGATACCAGTTTTGCATTAGTCACTGTGTCCAATCAGTAAACAGAAATCATACAATAGTCTTAATAGGGGAAATTTAACATAAAGAATATATTAACTAGTAATACCTAGTAGAGGTTAACTACTAAGGGGCTGTTCCTTCAAAGAATGCAAAAATAGCAAATATAGAGAACAGCTACTTCCTCAAAGACTGAAGCAGAATACCAAAGAAAGAAACAAAATTTCAAGAGAGCCCCTCTGAATTTGAGATTCAAACATCCTTGAGGAATGTGTGGCTGTGGTCCACTGAACTATGAATAAATTAATTGAGATGATACAGGCAGAGGGAAGAAACTGCCTGCTGAGATTGAGAAACAATTTACTGAGAATCCGGCCCCTGGAACTTTGCTGAGACTTTGCTAGGAGGTTACCACAGCGGTCCTGCCTAAACTCACAGAGAATTATCTCGTTACTGTGCCTATAAACTCACTGGGAAGCCACTGGGAATACCAGCAGAACTGACTGAACTTACTACACCACAATGGCAAGCAAATACATATTCCTAGATTTGGTTGCTACATTTGTCAGTGGCTACCTCTGTGATATTTTAATGTATCCTTCCTGCTTTTATTGCTGCCTTGGTAACAGCTTTAAACCTCATGAACTATTTCCTATATGAGATTTTCTCTTTCAATTACTGGTGTTATTTTTGTCTCCTGGCTGGACTGACTGATAACAGGATTCCTTACTAATTCTGGGGCCATTCTAGTAGTCAATCTAATAAATGTATACAACATCGATGGATTGGCCTCTACCCAAAACTGTACATGTGAAAATGTGCTAATTGCGATTATCAGAGAAGGACAATCAATTCACTTTTATGTTTTATATACTACAGACATATTCTTATAGGCCTATGGACAGATTTCCTGTCTTTATGGAGTCTGGAGCACACCCACAGCCCTGTGTCTGAGACAAACAATTAGGTACCAAATAATATAACTCTTGTATAAATGTCCTAGCAGCATGTTAGTATGTTGATAATATATTAGAAATAGGTTGAAAATTGATATATGAAAAATATTAATGTAAACTAGTTATCTGTTTATTATTTATCAAATAATTTTGTATCAAAATTATTTGTATCAATGCAGTTTGCGCAGATTCAGAGGCTAAAATAAGAGTAAGTAAAGGGAACATTGGAAGAAAACATTGAAATGTTGTTTGACTCTGTTTTCCAAATAAGTAGTAATAATTATACATTATTTTAGAAATCTTTTCATGGATGCTATATTTTATTCTCCATTTTTTAATGTCTTTTAACATATAATTCAGGTGGACACAGATGGAACTCACTTAAGGCCCTACATTATCTATAGTGCCCCAAGCTTATTTTCCTCCCCATTTTGACCACTAATACTTTGTAATTCGTGGAAGTCAGCTTAGATTTCAGCTACTCTGTTATCTACTTGTAATGATATCTCAATTTACTTCTTCAAATTCAGATTTTCAAAAGATTATAAAATAATTATTGGGGAGAGATTTAATCACTATTTTATTGGAAATAATATTTATAATGGAGTTACATCTTGATAAAGCCATTGCAATTTGAAAGTATCATATGTTGAAATGAATTTAATACACCTAACCTACTGAACATTACAGTTTAGTCTAGTCTACTTAAGCATGCTCAGAACACTTACATTAGAATAAAACTAGACAATAATCTTGAGTTTCATTTTAAGAATAACTGTCTTCCTCGTCTCACCAGAAACAGGAGTCATAATGGGTATCTTGTACACACCATGGAAAGCTAAACACAGAACATCATATTTCCCTCAAAATGTTGGCCATAAAGTACACTGTACAGGATCAGTTGTTTATCCTTTGCATAACTAACTGGGAGCTATGGCCCGGCAGCATGACAGAACATTGTACCATCTGTCACTAGCCCAGAAAAAGACCCAAATTTAAGGTACAGTTTCTACTGAATGCATATTGCTTTTGTACCAAAGTAATGTTGAAAAATCATAGGTTGAACCATCATAAATCAGGAACTACATGTACATACACAAAATAATCTTGTTTGGGGCTCTTGTTCTCCTTGACCTTTCCCTTACCTTTTTTTGCTCTGATTTGTGATCAGCATCCTATTTATTTTGGCTTTATATTCTCTCTAAGGCTGCTGTGTATGTGCTGTACAAATATTAAGCTTTTAAATATTAAATATTTACTGCTCCAATTTGAAATAGGACATTTATTTTAAAATAAATTATTAAGAGCTAATGTAACTGACACTCTCAAAACATCCTTTCCACCCAAGATGATTAAACTAGTCCATCCCTCTCACCAGCAATTGGTTTGGGGGAGCACTTAAAAGCCATTTTTTAGTTAATTATATGAATAAAATCATCCTGCCCCAAATATGCTAGAGACAGTATCTTTTCCTTGAATTCAGCCACAAGCAAAAATGGTAGCGGTATCAAATATGAAGACTGGAACTCCAGTTACGTTGTTGCAAGTCTGAAATGAAGTCAGCAGCAAGGACAGCTCAGCAAACAGGCAGGACCCTGAGGAAGACTTTGGCAACTACAGGGGCAGAGTTCAGGAAAACGTCCTTCAGAAGGCATTGTGAAATCCGTATACTTGATTATCTCCACTGCACTTTATGGAGAGAAAGCATCCCTGTGCAGTCAGATGCCGTCAATAATGCGGGGTTTAGTGAGGCTCCTTTCCCTTGGCCCCTCCCTGTAGTGTAAAGGATGGGGGAGAAGGCATCCCTTAGTGAGAATTTCCTTTTGTGACAAAGAGTGCGCACAATATGGGTGTCTGCCTACAGCGTCCTTCCTCTTCTGTACTTCAACATTAGGCACTCTTTAAAGTAAGACAAAACTTTGAAATTATAAGAATAATCCACCATTAGAAGAGTGTGTTTTACTCGGAAAGAAACTTCTGTTTCTGCTGCTTTTAAAGGGCTGTTGAGTTCTTTATTGACTTTATTTTTGCACTCCATTTCTTTCCCGACTGTTGTTAAGTTGATTTTGATATCCGCAAAGACAGTATAACACACAGGGGCAGACTGTGGACAGTGGCGTGAGATTGCCCAGGTTTTAATCCTAGATCCACCACTTGCTATGTGTGGGAGGTAGACAAGTTACTTACATTTTCTGCTTTTTGGTTTCCTCATCTGCAGATTTAGATGTAATTAGATCAACATCACAGGGTCAAGCAATAAATGTAGTCATACTTGGCGTGTAGTCTTGGCTATTACTATTATAACGTGCTTCTGTTATTTCAGTGTCTGACGTGCCTCATCTTCAAACTCTATTTAAAGAGAAAAGACTTCTTTAATTTTTCTGGACTCATAAAGAAGCATATACTTTCTTAATGAAACTATTATTTGGGATATTTTGTTTCTTTCAACTGATTTTATACTATCTACACGAAAATCTTACTTTATAATGACTGAATTTTAATAGAATTATCTTAATTCAGTCTTGTTATTACAAAAAATTGTGGGGTCAGAAGGTGGCTCAGAGTAGCAACCTTTATGTGTGTGTGTGTGCATGCACGTATGTATGTATGCATGCATGTATGTATGTATGCAGGCATGCATTGTGCAGCATTTCAGAAAGCATCCTATGATATCCACTGTGCCTTCGGGGCTGGAGTCCTGTCTTCTCTGCTGACCCAGTCATTTTCTCCTCTTAAATATGAGGTCTGCCCAGCTCACCATCGGACGTGTTGTGGAATATTTCTGTGGTCGTTTAGCACTTTTTCTTTTTATTTCTCTCATCTTGCATTTGTCCTGACTGTTTGATACCAGACAGATATCTACAATGATTTTTGTTCAGTTGATTTGCTGATCTGTAGTACAATGAAGGACTTAGGGATGCTCAGATTTTGCCCCTCTCATTTACCTATATCATATCAGTCAAAATAAGGGAGTGCTATGTTTTTAAAATTTTGGACATAATAATGTACTGCGGGTTAATGACATAAGTTTAAATTGACCTGTCTATGTATCTACTTATTTATTTATCTATCTATCATTTGTCTGTCTGTGTACCCATCTTCCTTAGAATCAGTATAAGTATGAGGTACTTAAATTTGTCTGGTTTGCACTGTGATGGTTTCTTATTCTTTTCTTCCACATTCCCTATCTTTTATTTCCTCCTCTACCTCTCTCTTTCATTCTTTCTTTCTTTTTCTCTCTCTTTCTTTTTTTTAAAGGGGGGATTTTATGTGTTGATTGGTGTATCTCTCCAAATTTATATATATGGAAGCTCTAACTCCCAACACCTCAGAAAGTGCCCTACTTGGAGATAGGTTGCTGCAGACCTTCATGTAAAGATGACGTCATAAAGGAGTAAGGCTGGACCCTAATTTGATATGACTACTGTTATTCTGAAAAGAATGCAATATGAAGACAGAAACACAGGTAGCAGACCTTTCAAAGACAAAGAACTAGAGCGATGTTTCCAGAATCCAAGAAATGTGAAAGATTGCCAGCGCATCACCAGAGGCCAGGGGAAAGCGAGGTAGAATTTCCCTGTAGGCTTCGGAGGAGCACGGCTCTGCTGACACTTTGGTTTCAGACTTCCATATTCCAGAACTGTGAGGCAAATTTCTGCTGTCTCAGCCACCTGGTTTGCAGTACTTTGCTATGGAAGCCCTAGAAAATTTATATGGAGGGGCCGAGTAGAAATTTTCTGTCACCTCCAGCTATTGGTCCCTGGGTCCTTAAAAGTTAAAAAATTAAAAGTGCGTTTATATAGTAGCATTAATATTTTACTTATTTTATAGTGAGCAACTATTAGAAATATATTCATTTAACTAGTAGATAATTATTAATTATTAAAAATCATACATCTTTTACCTAGCATCATTTTTTCTTTGTTTTCTTTGCTAACTGATGTGCCTTTAAATTTACCATAGCAGTATACAAATTCAAAGCTTTAATGTATAAATATGTAAAGTTTTATTTTAACACTCTGAAATATGGGAAGCTGCATAAAGACAGATCAAACCTTGCAAAACTGTTGGTAACTGCCAATATTTTTCATCTTTATTGAAGTTGGGAAAAAACATAATTAGCACTTTATGCTTTAAGAACTAAGCTAGGTCCTCATTTGACATTGTGCCAGGCAGTTGATAAACACAACCTCAGAAATTAATTTTCATAAAAACCTGTGCGTATAAATTTTGAGCAGGCTGGTGTTAGCATTAATCTCTCGGTACAGCTGTGCCACGTGGTCCCAGCTCAGCTTCAAACTCTGGCATCAGCACTTATTATTGAAGCTGTTTCAATATGTTTTTCAAATCACATTAAACAGATGTAACTTTAAATCAACTTTTCCTAACGATTCTAACATCTTAACATATGAACATAACACCTACTGTAATCTTGAAATCTAAACTCCTTCTTACCGGTTTATAGCCCTGAACTGTAAGAATTCAGCATTATTTAATTACAACTTACATATTTATAGTTCCTGACAGGTAGAATTTTTAAAGTACTTATGAGGGTTCCAAGTGTCTGGTTACTTTTAAACAGATTACCTATTTTTTCTTAGTTTTTCCAATGTTGATGGAGGTGTATGACATTATAAATCTACGACCCATCTGTAGGACCAGTCATAAACCTGAAAATCTTGAACGGCTCCATGAGAGTTCCTCAGACGAAAGATCCGTTATTATGATAGCCTGATGAAATCTACATCCCCTGAGCCTGAAAATGGGCAATTCATTTTCAATCTAATATTTGTCAGAATGCTCCTTTTCAGGCCCATTGCGTTTCACCTGGCACACAAATGTTAGATTTTCTTGAATCGATTCTAGTTCACTTGGATCCCCATACACATTATATAAAAATACCTGACATAAATTATTTACCACTTTATTAAATCTATATCAATATTGTGTGGCAAGTAAGTTATTTTTCACATTTTCGCTTCAAATCAGGAAAAATTTACTGCCATGTGGTAAATTCTATTACTTCTTTTCCTTCTTTTAATTCACTACTCAGGGGACCCTCTTCTTTTTATTTAACCATTTTCCTTCAAATGCCTGTTATCAGCTGGATTAAAGTAATTATTAAAACATTGCTGTTTTTGTATCCCTTATGTTTCATGTTGAAATTCCCCATTCCCCGAGACATACAAATATGAATTTACATATAGTGTCTTTCAGCTGCATAACACTTGGTGACCCTCCCATGTAGTTGTCGACTTTCTGGGATGTGAGCACATTGCAACTCTCTAACTAGGAAAGGAGACGTAGGATCATCTACAACTCACATTTCCAAAAGTCCAGACTACTTGTCATGTACTATTTCCTTAAGCTGCCATTCTCAAAAAGACATGATTCTCTGGGACCAGTCTGGCATGATGAGTTTAGAACAGGGTGTAATTAGTTTCAATGACAAATCTGAGACCAATTGGTACAACATACAAGGCCTTCAAATTCTGACTTTTTAGCAATAACCAAGTATTTTACATAAATCTTTTGAGAAATAAAATAAACTGCAACTCAGAACCTATGTGGAACATTTCAGATTGTATAAAGTCTTCCCGGCCTTCAGAATTGACCTGCATTCTTAAAATGGGAATGGATTTAGTTTAAGGATTAAGTTTAGTTTAAGGATTGCCAGTTGTATTTTTAAGCAGCCATTCATTTTTCAGATCCTTTTAAATATTATTCTGTCTTTCAATCTCTCTGTCGCTCTGTATGGTTTTGGGGGGTGACCAAATGTGCTCCCATGAGTAAGTGGGTTCCTCCTGAGGATTATGAAGGGGAACTTCCCACACTTCTTTCCTAGCTTCTGGTGGTTTCAGTCAGGCCTGGGCCTGTAGATCGCGTTCCCCATGTGTCTCTACAAAGTCTTCTTCTGTGTCAGTCTGTCTGCATCTAAATTTCCTCTAGTTATAAAGATTGGATTAGGGCCCACCCTAGTGAGCTTATTTTAACTTGGCTAACTCTGTAAAGAGGATATTTCCAAAGAAGGTCACACTGTGAAGAGCTGAGAATTAGGGCTTCAACATGTGTTTGAGGTGGGGCCATCATTCAGCCCATAACAACTCTTGTCCAGATTTTGGGGCGGTGGTTAAGCTGGTGACCTTAGTTCTCTGATGGGTCTGAGAATTGTCATTAATTTTTTGGTTCATTCAGTTTTCCTATTGTAAGAATGTGAGTGATGGCATCTAGGTTTTTTACGTATTAGAGAACCTAAGTCTATTTTAGATTGGTCCCTTGATTTATTGATCCTATAACTGCCTATTGGACATCTAAACCTGACTTACAAATTTTAAAAAGAATTGACATATTCCAAACATATTATTTACCCTAAACTCTCTTCTTTAATCACTTTTCCTAAAAAAGTATTTAACTGTTAAGCAAGAAGCCAAGAGAGAAACATGTAAAACCCTCTTATACATCTTTTCCTCTTATACTGAAGGAAATAGGTGCTGGTGCAGAAATAAATAAAGCAAAGAAAATATAGAACAATAGAAGGGAAAGCACATGGCAGACTTAGAAAGCAGGGGGCATTTAACTATTTTTTTGTTTGTGTGATGCTCAGAAAGGATTATTTGGGGGTAAAGCTGGTTGGCTACGCTGGGAACAAATTACAGTGGTCTCTGCGGTACTGGGGTCAACACACTAGGACCCAAGGCAAGTCCGCCCACTGCTTGTTCTTTGAATAAAATTGTATTTCCACACAGCCACCCTTATGCTTTTATATCTTCTATTTGACTGCTTGTATGTTAGAACAGCAGAGCTGAGCATTTGTGACATTAAATTGTATAGCTTGCAAAACCTACAGTGTTAATGCCTATGAATGACCTTACAGAAAAATTCCGCCACACCCTGGTCTACTGTCACATTAAATTCTTAGAATTGTTTTTTTTGTTGTTGTTGTTGTTCATTTACGTCATTTTTTAACCTACTAGGGAATGTCATTATTCTAAGGGTGAGAGCAGGAATAATTTACACAGTCAAATTTGACAAATAAGTTATGATGATAATGAAGAAAAATCTGAAGCAGTGGGAAGGAAAAAGAAGACAATAGGGAAGTAATACAAACGCCAGTAGATCAGTGAGGCAGGGGGGCTGTAACCCTGAAGGATAAGGGAGACAAAGAGTCATAGTCTTTTTTATTTTTACTTTTAGTCTTTACGAAAGAAATGTAATGCATTGTGGCAACGCATACGTTTTTAGAGAGAAATGACATTGTATAACATTGCAAAATAAAACAAAAACAATATGCTTTATAAACTTAAAATGATTTGAAGGGGCTTTAAAATAGATTTGGGAAATAAAGACTGGTTGCTTGAGTTCCATTTTAAGAAGCTGTATAGATAGGCATATGGATAAGATTATGGATATAGATATAGAAAATAATAAGTTGATAAGTGCAGTAACCATCCAATGATGTGTACATAAATATACTTGCAAAAATTCAGTATTAAAATTGTAGATATAAAATATGTGTAGCACACAATTTAAAAATAAAATATGTAATACTTATTATTTTAAAGTACACACAGCCATTTTATTCTTATAAAATGCTTCACTGGATTTTTGCCAACTCTTGTATTTGGCAAATATACCTGATTGTGCTTTTAACTGACAAATGAGTATAGGTCCAACATGCATGTTAGTCGGTATTGTTTTTACTTTAATGAACACTATGAAAGTGAGATGATAAATATGCATGTCAGAACTTTCCTTGTGTGTTAATGGCATGAGCCATTTCTTGGCTGAATTGACTAATAATTCCTGATATATGGAAGGATATCTCTTCATCTTTTATATAAATCATCGTATAACAACTGTAGACAGTCACACTTTTACTTTAATCTGAAATATTATCATTTTCTTCATCATTTTATTTTGCCTAGATGATCATTCAATAAATCGAGCCCTGATTTATAGTGTCGCTAATTTCCATAAAAAGTGAATACTCCCATCACGGTCAGTTTTTGGCTGCCAACATGATGTCAATTAATAGGGTTGGAAGAGATGTGCCTTAGTATAACATTGCATAGTATTTCCACCCTAAAGATAGGAAAGATATAAGAGTTTCAAGGCTGTGGATAATAGCAAAAAGTAGTAAAATAATTAGGAAATAATGAGTTTTAATTATCTATTATTTTTGTTTTTAATAAAATATTTTAATTATAATCTTATATAATTTAATTATTGACAATGACTGTGTTTAAGCACTATCTTGAAAAAGTCCTAAAAATTTCAAAATTATCTCTGGTAAGGCAGAACAAAGGGGTTTTAGCATTTCACTGGACAGACATAGATAGAGTTTTAAACACTTATATCTCAGATTTTTATGTTAAATTTGTACTTCATGTATTAAAATTTTATAAATGATTCATTTTTTTTAGAATCATTGGGTGGGTCTAATATAAGTAGACATGAGCCATTTAGCAAGTCACTTAATCTTCTGGATTTTAGTTTGCTCTTCTATGAAAATAGTTTGCTGGGTCAGATAATTGTACTTGTCCTCACATTATTCCTTTTTTGTGTTTTGTTTTGTTTTTCTGGTTGCCAACCTTCATTGGATGGTACTTTGTAAATATATCTAGATATAAAATATGTATTTTGAAGGAATTTGATCTGGTTAACATGTTATTGAATGAAACTTTTTGAATGAGAATATATGTCCTACTTAGCAACATCTTGGATATGGATTTAAAGTTAGTTCTGCTAGTGCTCGTGTTAATGATTTAAAACACTATAAATCTACATTTCATTTTCTTCTAACCCAATGGGATATTATCTCTGAATCGGTTAAAATCTTTACTTTTTCTTACATTCAATAAATTTGTGTTGTAAGTCATACTTTCTACTTCCTTATTGGATGGAATCAAGGAAGGGTAGAATTCACAACTCACTGAAGTAAAACAAAAAATAAATCCCCTCTAACTAACTAATTGTTTTCTTCTGCAAAAATGAACATCTGACTTATGAGAAGACAAAATATCAAATATCTAAACATTTTTGAATTTGTATTTTGTATGCATTAAAAACCAACATTTTACTTTTGTATTTGAAAGTGAGGAGAAAAGTTTTGTGAGCCTTTAATTATTTGCTTCCCTTACCAAAGGAATACATTACTATTAATATATGGTTCATTACTATTTTTGTATGATAAATTCTGGTGCTTCGCATGTTCCCTGGCAACATTAGAAAAAAATTACTACTGCATTTTTCTATTCAGATGATTAAATTATAAGACACAAAGTGTTAATTTATTGCAGATGCAGAGAGTAAGAAATGCAGTGTATCTATGACAACACCCTCGATACTGAGGGATTTTTTTATATGCTGTGAGGGTTTGTAAAATTTTTTGGTTCAATTTCTCAAACTCCACAAATCACTGTGATGATTTAAGTGAATTTGGCGTGGCATTCATTATACTCAGCAGAAACGTAAATGGAAGTTCTCTTAAAATTAAGTTTTAATGACACAAATTATCATTTGCTGGCTCATTTTGTTTCTTTCCTCTTTTGGTGTCTGTTTTTTGTTTGATTTAATTACTTCTACAGAGATACTGAAAAAACAAAGTGTTTTGTAAGAAGCTATTTTAGAATATACTTTACATTACACAAAAATTTAGTGATTTAAAAAGAGCAGCAAGTTTTCTTTTGACATTTAAATTTTATTTTATTGAGAATTTTCTAATATGATGGCATAAAATTTGCCTAAAAATTGAGAGAAAATAAAATAAAAATTCAAGGTGTTATTAAAAAGGGTGTTCCTTTAAAAATGTGAAAATTATTGATAAGGTACTTAAAATGTCAGAAAGGTTTGGGTCCTGATCTTATGAATGGCTGGAATGATGAAACATCTACCATACCTGATTTATAGAACATCGGTAAGATCTCACCTTTTATAAAGTCTCTTATTAACTTAATTGAAGTAATATTACTAAAAATTCACTTGGAATAAAGTTCTATATCTCTATAAGTACATAATTAAAGATACAAAAAATCCACTAGTCATTTTCACCTTCTCATTGGATTTATTATTTTAGAAGGTAAAAATTTTAAGAAATTTTGAAAAACAGTTATAATGACAATAAGTAAACTTTGATACTAAGAATTTTTTAAAAATTATAACCCAATTTAGACAAAGCATTAAACTTTTATTTATCCTTCACCTATTTACTGGGCACTTTTTTCAGTTGGTGAGGAAGGATATAGCAGTGAACAGAAAAAGGATGCTCTCAAACAGCTTTCTTTCGACATAGAGTGACGAAACACACAAGAATTAATAAAATAGGTTAACTATGTAGAATATTGTAAGATGTTAAGTGCTATGAATAAATATAAAGTAAAAAAGTTATTGCTAAAGATGAGGTACATATTTTTTCTAGAGACCATATAATTATGGATGTTTTAATTTCAACCTTTCTGCATTTTCCAAATAAGATTTACTGATTCTTAAAATTCACTGTTTGGCCTTATGTTATTCCATATCAAACTCAACTATTTTTTTCTCTTTACAGTGGTAGGTAATGCCATGTATAGTATTACTGAGGCAGGATGGTAAAATGGTCAAGAGCAAGAACTTGGGATTCAGAATAGCTTGAGTTGACTCTCAGACCTTAATCTCTACTTATTTAGGCTGTGTTTTCATTGGTTCCAATGTAACATGGGATAAATGATAACTATTACAGCTGTTGTGAAAATTAAATAAGATGATGTATTCATGTAAAGTATTTAGTTTTGAAAAAGTTTATAGAATATATGATTGATATTATTCATATGGTTACTATGTTTTTTAAAAAAACAGGGTCTGATTGTTCCTGAATCAGCCTATAAAGGCTGATTCTTTACACATAGAAGCTAGCGCTTTTCCCAGTACATGCAGAGAATCTTGTAACAACAATATTTCTTGTGTTTCTACAAATAATCAAATATCACGTTTCTTATGAAATACTATACTAAATGACATATACCTCTCTCTTTTACTAATTGACTAGGGAATACTTAATTATGATTGAATTAATTAAGTTATATATTTCTGTGAAACTTTAATCACATGTTTAAAAATACTAAAACGGGTAATATATTTATTTATTCAATTATGAAACTATGAATATAATGATAAATCAATCTAGAAAAAATTTAATACCCCGAGACTTACAGTCTCAGGTGATAATATAAAATTTATAAATAAAATTCACACAAATATTTTGTTATTAATATATTTTATAAGATGACCAGTTAAAGACTATATTACCCTAAAATATATAAAGGTAAAAGCCTATTAAAGAATTAGAATGAAAATGTACTTTCAAAGAAAATAAAGAGTAAAAGAACACTGAAGAAATACATTAAAGAAGATATAAATAAATGGAAACATATACCTTGTTCATGGATTGGAAGAATCAACATCATTAAATGTCCACACTGCCCAAAGCTATCTTTGAATACCTTTGAATAGATTGAATGCAATCCCTATCAAAACACCAATGACATATTTCACAGATATAGAACAAATATTTCAAAAATTGATATGGAACCATAAATGACCCCAAATAGCCTCAGCAAATCTGAGAAAGAAGTCAAAGGAGGAGGGATCACAACACCTAATATTAAATTATATTACAAGGCCATTATAATCAAAACAGTCTGGTACTTGCATAAGAACAGACACACAGGTCAATGGGAAAGAATAGAGAGCCTGGGAATAAACCCATGTCTTTATGGTCAGTTACTATTCGACAAAGGGGGCAAGAGCATAAAATAGACTAAAAATAGCCTCTACAATAGATGGTGTTGGAAGATCTGGAGAGGTACCTGCAAAAAAATGAAAGTAGACCATCAGCTTACACCATACACAAAAATGAATTCAAGATGGATAAAAAACTTAAATGTAAATCATTACACCATAAAAGTTCTAGAGGACAACTCAAGGAAAATCTCAGATATTCCACATAGAAATATATTTGCCAATATATCTCCTAGAGCAAGGGATATAAAGGAAGGAATAACAAATGGGACTACATAAAAAAAAAATCTTTGGCATGGCTAAAGAAAAAATCAGCAAAATGAAAAGGGAACCAACTGTATAAGAAAATACATTTGCCAATGATACCTTGGACAAGGGTTTGATTTCCAAAATATATAAAGAACTCATATGATGCAACACTAGAAAGACAAACGACCCAATTAAAAACTGGGCAAAGGACCTGAATAAATACTTCTCCAAGGAGGACATATAGAGGCCCCAGAGACATGTGAAAGGATGCTTGGCATCACTAGCCATCAGACAGATGCAAATTAAAACCACATTGAGGTACCACTTCACACCAGTCAGGATGACCATCATAACCAAATCAACAAACATCAAGTACTGGCGAGATTGTAGAGAAAAAGGAACCTTAGTACACCGTTGGTGGGAATGCAGACTGGTATAGTCACTAGGGAAAACAGTATGGAATCTCCTAAAAAGGCATTTTACAAAATACTGTGATTAGGTTAAATACCGTTATCTTACCATAATATAAATGTGAACATATATAATTACTTTTCATATCTATATCATTATTTATCTTATTATGTTATTTTCACAGTTTTGTTTATCTGCATTTTGGGAGATATAAAAAAACAGGTTTTAGTTGTGTAATGCTAAACATTTAAGATATGGATTCAAAGGGAAATATATGGAATAGTTTCTAACTCTTAAATATGTAAAGATATTGAGTTTAATATTCAAAAGTAATCCTGTCCCACTGACATGGATATTTTAGTGTATCTAAAATTTAGAAAATTAATGTTATTCAGCTGCAGAATCTGGTGTGTTAAATCATTTACTGTTAAAACTCACCAAATAGATCTGGTCCTATCAATATGTTCTTGCCAACTATGTGCCCCAGTTTGCTGATGGCCTGGACTATTTCCAATTATTTAAGGGGAATTTTGCACGAAGTTTTAGTTATGATTTACATGTATTCTAGACTACACTCAGTCAACTGCTAGGATTAAGAGATATATGCAGATGTCTGAGAAAATGGTTGATATCCAACTAACACTCTATTAAGATGAGAAACTGAGCAGCCTATTGGGCAGGAACGTACTCAAATGTTAACCAAGAGTCAGACTTATGAGGGAGGCAGCATAGATTAATGGTCGAGCTTGTAGGTTCTAAATCAAAATCAAGTGAGTTTAAACTCACCCCCCCCATTTCTGTTTTGAATGAGTTTGAACATGTTATTTACTCTTCTGGGGCCATATTTTCCTCATATATAATATGGCACATTAATAATATATAATACTATTACAGTGAATTTTAAATTAAGATGATGTATTACCAGGCTTAGCTAAATGTCAGGCATGAAGCAAACTCTCAATAAATGGCAGCTATTTTTATGATATTAAAGATCTGTTCAAATAATAGTTTCTAGTGTTCAGAAGGTTTACCCAACGGAGAAGAACCTAGTGCATCTATGGCTCATTGATCGTGGCAATGCCTCATCTACACTCAGGTTCAAGTTCAGAGTCGGGAGGCATGGCCCCAGATAGGGCGTGTAAGTTTTTAGGTATCAGAAGATTCAGAAGAGTAGCTGAGGTACATTAAAAATGAGAGAAAAATGACTGCTGGGGATCACTTGGTTTTCCCAGATTTCTGTGAAATTGATACAGCAAAATTTTAAAAAGAATTGAGAGAAACATTGAGAGGAGCTTGAAGCATGTAGTACATGGCAGCTGCTCGTGAAACATGCACTACGTACGCATAGAGTGTAATGAACAGACAGCTGAGGGTGATGTATTTGAGTAATTGCAGGTGATAGAATGACTCAAATCCAAACTGGGATTCCAGAATTAAAACAATGTTCAGTTTGTTTTCATAATAAAGATGAGGGTCCTTTGTAGAAATGATTCATGTTGTAGCCAAATTAAAAAAATGAGCTTTAAAAATTGAAAAAAAAAGTAAAATTGGAAAGAAAACAAATGCATTATGACTAGGGTGGTTCTGGGCTGCGACATTTTCTCCCAAATCACTGATTAAGGGCAACGTTATTAAGGTCTAATAAAAGACAATGGGTTCTTCAGGACTTAAAGGAGGCAGATGAATTTCTGAAAAGAGCCACAAACCATGTTAGGTTTAAAATAGGGAATTCTTGTTAATAATATCAATGCTTTATAATATGGTATAATGGTTAAGACTGGCTAGGTTGTTGACAGTAATAAACTACTGCAAAATATTATTTGTTTTGAAACTCATAGGCTTCAACTCTCATTCATGTTGCCTTTTCTCTTAGATTTTGGCTGAAGGGTGTATACATGCAGAAATTTTATATACATATAAAATACATATATATGTATATGTGTATATATACATACACACATATACACACATATATAATCTCCATATCCTCCTTTCTTTAAGTTAAATCTTATTTTTCTTTAGTTTTTTCTTTTCTTTATTTTTAAAGTAACAAACTGATGAATCCAGCACACCAAATTATGCAGACACCAGTCTGCTGATCGTCAGTGCTGCCCTTCCACTCTGTACTCAGTAACACTATTCTACTCTGACTCCATAATCCTATATTGCATGATGATACTAGTATGCTTGTTTTAGCCCTTTGCTATATACTTTACTCTTTTTACTATATTCATGATAATTGGACAGACATATTTTCCAATTTGGTTATGTGCTTCAAAAGGAGAAAGCGTTGCTCACGATTTTTAGACTCATCTTAGGGAAGATATCTTGGGCAATAACGATATCCAATCCTGAATATGTAACTGCACTTAAGTCAGTTCTTTAGTACAAGAATTAAATAGTAACCTAGCAATTTATTTGAGCAGAAAAAAATTCACAAGGACTTTTTAAAAATTTGCACACTGCATTTATTGGTACAACATAAAGTAATCTCTTTCTACAAAAGGAACACATACTTTGTCTATACCTCACTTGGTAGCCATAGTTAATAGTCATGAATCCTATCTCTGTTTTTTACTCAAGAGAAAAAGAACAATCTTTATATGTATAGTGAGTTTTAAAGAAGTTTGAGGATGCTGAGACAGAATTTAACACAGTCCATTTGGAACAATGAAGAGAGCACTATTGGAATAATGATCTAAACGCTTTATTTTCCACTTGCTTGCATGGAATTAGTCATTAATGCCTTTAAATGCTAATTTATTTCTGCAAGATTACAAAATCTATGAAGCAAGGGGCATCTTTAGACTATTCACTATTTCATGGAAGCACAATATTTCATAACGTGAGAGAGAAGCATTTGTGTCCAGTGGAAAGCACCATTGAACTACTTCTAGAGCAGGGATTCAAAGATATAAGTTGTTGGGATAAGATTTTCCTCTCCCTTCAACCTCAGAAGACTCTTCACAAGTGAATTCTACTTTCCCATTCTAACTTTTAAATTCCAAAAATGTCCTTGCCATAGTTTCAAACTCTTAAAACACAAAACTAGGAAAATTTTGCACAGTTAATGTAAGAGATGCAAAACTTAAAATTGGCGGAGTGATGGTATGTACATGAATTAACTTTGTCCCATTGAACACAAGTAAAACTAAACACTCTGGTGGTTATGCAGTGCTGTATTTCAGAAAGCCCATCGGCTACCATATTTGCTTACAGCAAACAGCAGTGGCCCATTGCCAACTGGTGAGTCATCCTGAAAAATGGAAACCTCACTGAAGGTCCTTTTGAAATATTTTATAATAAATGTATTCAATAGATGCTTCTATCTGTGCATGTAATATACTTTCATGTGTTTTTGAAAGTGTTAGTGGTATTACTGTCAATGTATATTGTGAAACATTTCTTCTTGAAATCAATGATTTCTTAACTTTGTAGGTACTTACGTAATTTTGTGTGTATAAGTTATTTCAAAAAACAAAGAAGTATCCGAAAGTCATAGGCTATTAGATAATGGTCCCATACAAGTTTGATGAGTTTTTCTTCTATTTATTTAAAAAATGCTATTGGGATTTTGATGGGGATTGTATTAAATCCTTATATTGCTTTGGGTTATGTGGCTATTTTAATTATGTTGATTCTTCCGGTCCATGAGCACAAAATATCTTTCCATTTCTTGATGTCTTTTTCAATTTCTTTTAATAATGCCTTGTAGTTTTCAGTGTATACATCCTTCACATCCTTTTATAAGTTTATTCCTAGGTATTTTATTATTATTTTTGTTGCAATAGAAAGAGGAATTGCTTTTCCATTTATTTTCTGAAATTTAATATTTGGTATAGAGAAATGCAGTGATTTTTATACATTGATTTTATATTCTGCAACTTTGTTATATTTGTTTATTGTTTCTAGTAGTATTTTTTGTAGAATCTTTCAGGTTTTCTATATAAAGAATCACATCATCTGCAAAAAATGACACTTTTACATCTGTGTTCCCAGTTTAGGTGATTTCGATCGCTTTCTTTTGCCTGATTGTTCTGACTGGGACTACCAGCACCATGTTGAATGACCGTGGTGAGACTGGGCATCCTTGTCTTTTTCTGGATCTTAGAGGAAGCACTTTCAGTTTGTCACCATTGAAAGTGATATCAGTTAAGTGTTTGTCCTGTATGCCTTTATCATTTCGAGGTACTTTCATCCCAAACCTATTTTAATCATAAATGCATGTTATATCTTTTTTAAAATAATTACTTTATTGTTGTTCAATTACAGTTATTTGCATCCTCTCCCCTCCCCTCCTCTCTCCCCCTGCAACCCCACCACCCCCCCACAGCCTCCCTCCTCCCCCTTAGTTCTGTCCATGCATCCTCTACAGTGATTCCTGAAAACCCTTCTCCCCATTGTCCCTTCCCCCCTCCCCTCTGGCTCTTGTTACACTGTTCTTAATTTCAATGTCTCTGGTTATGTTCTGCTTGCTTTCTGCTTTTGTTGATTATGATCCAGTCAAAGGTGAGATCATATGGTATCTGTCCCTCACCGCCTGGCTTACTTCACTTAGCATAATGCTCCATCCATGTTATATCTTGTCAAATTATTTTTCTGCTATCTACTGATGGGATCATATGATTTTTATCCTTTATTTTGTTAATGTGGTATATTACATTGACCCATTTGCATAGGTTGAACTGTCCTTGTGCCACTGAAATGAACTTTGCTTGATATTGATGTATTATTTTTTCATGTACCATTGTATCATTGTATGCAATTTGCTAGTACTTTGTTTAGGATTTTTAAAAATGTATTTATCAGAGATGTTGAATACACATACACTGCTTAGCCCTAAGAAGAGATAAAATGCTGCCATTTGCAACAACATGGTTGGATCTTGGGAATATTATGCTAAGTTACATGTCAGAAAATGTCAAGTACAATATGACTTTATTCATGTGTGGGATATAAATATAAAACTGAGATCAGCAAATAAACAAACAAGAAAAAGCAAATGAACAAAAGCTCAAGACAGACAGCAGGATGGTGGTTATCAGACTGAAGGTGGTGGGGGTTAGTAAAGGACAAAGAGGGACAAATCCATGGTGGCAAAAGGTTTGACTCTGGGTGGTGGCACAGCAATACACAGATGATATATCACAGAATTGTACACTTGAAACCTGCATACATTTGTTAACCGATGTGACCCAATAAATGTAGTTTAAAAATACTAAGTAGTGATTTAATGAATTTTGTCCTGTTGACCCCCACCCCATACTAAAAAATGAAATAACCTAAACAATCAAAATAAATATTTTATAATTTTTATTGGATTTATTGGGATGACATTGGTTAATAAAATTTTATAGATTTCAGGGATACCATTCTATAATACATTGTCTGTATGTTGTACAGTGTACTCACCACCCCAAGTCAAGTTTACTTCCTTCACTGTTTATCCTCCCTTTACCCGCTCCCACTGTCCCCAGCTCCCTTTCCTCCTGGTAATCATCATACTGTTGTCTGGCTATGAGGTTTTGTTTATTTTTATTTCTTTTTTATTTTTTCTTAATCCCTTTACTTTTTAAGACAAGGAAACATATTTTTATTTTTATTATTTTTTAAAAATATTTCCATTTTATTAGATGGTTGAAGGGAGAAAGAAAGAGCAATGTATGGTTGCCTCTCACATGGCCCTCACCGGGGACCTGGCCCGCAACCCAGGCATGTGCCCCAACCGGGAATCGAACTGGGACCCTCTGGCTCCCAGCCCGTGCTCAATCCACCGAGCTACACCAGCCAGGCAGAAAACGTATTTTTAAAATCTATATAAAATGGTATGTGTTTGAAGGCTAAGGGGATATTCCCTCTTCTTTGTAACTTTGTTCTCAATTCTGTACTAACACTCATAAAATATATTGTATTATTCTTCTTGGACTGCCACAACAAAATACCTCAGACTGGGTGACTTAAACACCTGAAATTTATTTCTCACAGTTCCTGAAGTTAGAAGTCCAAGATCAAAACCGATTTGGTCGCTCTCCGTGGCTCTCACTGAGTCTTTTCTCTGTGCCCTCCCATGGCTTTTTCTCTGCGCACATGTAAAGAGAGGTCTTTGATGTTCATTCATCTTAGGACCCTACCCTTAGACCTTTTAAAATCTTTATTACCTCCTTAAAGACCTTATTTTTAAATTCAGTTACATTAGGAGATAGAATATATAAATTTTGGAGACACAGTTTAGTCCATTCACATGCTATTTCAGAAGGAAAGGTACTTTTGAAGAGCAATCTGAATATGCATGACCCATAAACTCTCCCAGTTGTTGATACCAGCCATCACGATGAAGAGAATTTTGTTAGCAAATCAATCTTCAAATTTGTAATAACATAAATCCTAACTTTAGATCAGGAGTTTCTTCATGATTTTTAATATAAGCCCCATTTGCTAAACAAACCAACCAATCAGAAACCAAATGAGACAAAATCTGCCTTCCTCTTAAATATTACTTATTTTTTTAAGATAACATGGATTTCACTAAAATAATTATTATCTGATCATGCTTTTATTTAAATATAATTATTATCTTCTGAGATTCATTTTCATTACTTTCCCAAGAAGAAGATAATATTTAAGGATGTTAAAATGCCACAAGAATAAATATAAGTAGTTAAAATGGGAAAAAATCTGCAATAAATTTATTTTTCTCAGACCAGAAATGCAGCATGAGAAGTGGAAGAGCTGAGAATCTGAATTTCTAATAGTTGAATGTGGAATATATTGCAGCATGACATTGGGAGAGTGTCCATGAAATGTGAGAATATTAAAATATTATCAAATGTGTAGTGTAGCAGTATGAATAACAGCACTCAAAAATATTTTAAATTATAAAGAAATGTATAAAATTTGATACAGTTTTATGTTATTGTCTCAGCTTCTAAAATGCAAAATTAGTAAACTAATTTAGAATTTATCTAAATTAGTGTAGTCTGAAACTGAAGACTGCAAACAAGCAAGAAGTCTAGAATGACCTGCTTAGCAACATGTTAGATAACAAATGCTGTGCTACAGCAAGAGAAAAAGGAAGGAATAATATAACAATGAAAAGAGCAGAATCAATATAATTTTAAATACACAAACACATTACAAAGTCATGTTACTTCTTTGAAAAGATTAATAAAATTGATTATCCTTAGACCAATCAATTAGCCATTCAAATAGAGATAAAATTACCAATAATATTAAAAATTAAAAAGAAGAACATCACTAGAGACACTATTAACAATAAAAATAATGATAAGGAAACATTATTAACAACATACACTGATAAACTTGAAGATTATGATTAAATGACTTTTAAAATCTTAGCAAAACTTACAAAGAATGAGTAAAATATCTCATTATTTCTATGTCTGTTAAAAATTAGATTAGTAACTGAATATTTACCAAAAGCATTCACCAAAAACAAAAAAGAATTAGAAAAAAAAGTCTAATTCTGTTGCCTTTTCAAGTGATTTCTTCCAAATATGCTAGAAATATCATCAAACTTGCAAAAAATTTCAGCTAATAGAAAAAAGAGGGAACATTTTAAACTTTGTCATAGCACAGCATAATCTTGGTAACATAACCAGATATTATAGAAGGTAAAATTATAAGTTTTCTATCATTACTATAGATGACAAGCTCTAAATAAATTATTAACAAATCAATAATATCTAAAAAGAATAATTTATAATAACTGAATGAATGTGATCCAATTATACAACTTCATATAATATTCAAAATATAATCAATATTAATAAAACATCATAATAAATTACTTGATGCCTTTAATTTATATAAAAAAGATTTATAAAATTGAGAACCACTTATTATTTTTAAAAATCTCAGCAAACAGAATAGAAATATTTTACATTCTTCCTTATTCTGATCAAAGTTATTAAACCTGCAGGAAACAATATTTAATAGTAAAATATTAAAAAAGTTCTCTTCCTGAGATCTGGGATGAAATTACAATTATGGACCACATATATTTAACATTTGGATATTCCATCTAGTGTAATAAGTTCCATCATTCAAAAGAAAAGAAAAAATAAGCTATACTATAATAAAAAATTGCCATTATTCTGAGATAAGTGTACAAATAGGTAAAAAATGAATGAACTATGAGAATTAATAAGTAAATATAACATGGTCATAGGATATAAGATCAATATGTAACAGTTCTTATACTTTTATATGTCATAAAAAGAAATGTAAAATTAAGGAATAACACTATAACTTTATGATTTTTTAAACAAGTCTCAAACTCTAAGGATCTTTGTATTGAAAAATAGTAAATTTAGATGATATACCTAAATAGAGCCAAAGATCTATTTATGGATTATAAATATAGATTTATAATCTATTTATGGATTAAAAGATTACATAATAGTATTTTCTCATTGGCCTACAGATTTTATGCAACACCAAGCAAAACACAGCAAATTCTTCTGTGGAGAATTACAAGATGTTTCAAAAATTTTACCAAAGTTCTAAGACCTAAAATAGCCAAGGCTATCCTAAATAAAAAGAAAGGTGAAAGCATGCAGAATAGAAACTCTGAATTTCTATAAAGTTATGATAATTATGAAAGTATAGAATTGACAAAGGAATTTGCAGGGATGGACAAACATACTAATAGAGGAGCAGAGTCCCAATAGACCAACACATATGAGGTCACTAAGTTTAAGAGCACCAGTGTAATATAGTGGGTTAGAGGTTGGCCTTTAGAAAAGATGTATGTATATTCTCCACAGGAAAAGTAGAAACTTTGTCTTCTACCTAACAACACACATATAATTAATTGAAGATGAATAATAGACATGTATGTGAGGAATAAATCAATATATCCCCGGGAAGAAAAAATGAGACTGTCTTCATGACTACAACGAAGAAAAATATTTATTTAAAAGGATACAAAAAGAATTAATGATAAAAAGAAAAATTGACAGATTGGATTTTATTAAAGTTAATAATTTCTGCTCATCAGAACACATCAATAAGGGAGTAAAAGGTAGATTCCAGTCCTTAATATGCACAAAAATCTCAGGCAAGGGTTTGATCTCCAAAATATATAAAGAACTCATATGACTCCATGCCAGGAAGACAAAATACCCAATTAAAAAATAGGCAATAGACTTGAACAGACACTCCTCCAAGGAAGATATACAGAGGGCCCAGAGATGCAAATTAAAACCACAATGAGATACCACCTCACACCAGTCAGAATGGTCATCATGAACAAACAACAGGTAAGTGTTGAAGAGGATGCGGAGAAAAGGGAACCCTACTGCACTGTTGGTGGAAATGCAGACTGGTGCAGCCACTGTGGAAAACAGTATGGAATTTCCTCAGAAAACTAAAAATGGAACTGCCTTTTGACCCAGCAATTCCACTGCTGAGATTATTATACCCTAAGAGCCCTGAAACACCAATCCAAGAGAATCTATGCACTCCAATGTTCATAGCAGCACAATTTACAATAGCCAAGTGCTGGAAGCAACCTAAGTGCCCATCTACAAATGAGTGGATCAAGAAACTATGGTACATTTACACAATGGAATTCTATGCAGCAGAGAGGAAGAAGGAGCTTATACCCTTTACGACAGCATGGCTGGAACTGGAGAGCATTATGCTAAGCGAAGTAAGCCAGGTGGTGAGGGACAAATACCATATGATCTCACCTTTAACTGGAACATAATCAACAAAAGAAAAAAGCAAGAAAAACATAACCAGAGACATTGAAATTAAGAACAATCTAACAATAGCCGGGGGGGGGGGCAATGGGGAGAAGAGTTTTCAGGAACCACTATAGAGGACACATGGACAGAACCAAGGGGGAAGAGGGAGGTATGGGAGGAAGGTAGGGTTGAAGGGAGTGGAGGGAGGAGGGGGAGAGGATGCAGACAACTGTAATTGAACAACAATAAAGTAAAAAATATATATATTCACAAAAAATTTCTAAAAGTCAGTAAAAAGTGCACCAAAATTTGAAATGAGACCTCGTGAAGAAAAACATCAAAATATTTGTAAACATACACAAGTGCTCAGCAACATTGATCTATAGGAAAATGCACATATACACATTAAATCCATAATTAATTTGACACCCACTGGAATGGGGAAAGTGTGTGTGTATATGTATATATACACATACATGTAAACATATATATTACATATGTATATATACCTACACACAATAAATATGTATATAAAACAATACCAATGTAAACAAAGATGTGGGGTCACTGAAACTCTTAATGCAACTAGCAATGAACATTGACATAAACACTATGGAAACCTGTTTGTAATATCCATTAAAACTGAACACAAGTATCTCCTTTGATGCAGAAATTTCCTTCTTAGGTATATGGCTAAAGTAAACAAGTACATATGTATTTTTGAAGGTATGTATGGACATGTTGATAGTGTGTTTTCTCTAATACACTAAAATGGGAAACAATACAAATGTTAGTAACTTCAAAATGGAAAAATTGAGGTATAATCATGGAACTATATACAATAAAACAATGCAAATTAATGAACTATTCTTATATGTAACAATATGGATAAATGTGAAACTTTATACTGAGCACAAGAAGCCAGATACAAGAGTACATAATGTATGATTCCATTTATATGAATTTAAAATATATATTCATAATGTAAAGTGGTAGAAGTTAGAATAAAGTTTACCCCATGGTCATTTATCAGTCATTATGTAAAATTTCTAAGAACATTGTTATAGCCTGAACACTAATTATGAAATTTAATTTCAGTGTGAGCTGGGTTTCTTTATTTTTCTACAGCTAAGGGATCAAGAGAAAGCAATCTTATGCAAAGTTTGACAAAGTACTAATAATACAGACTTTGTGAAAAATAAAGCAAAGCCCCCAAAAGAGAAATGTCAATGCAAGAGAGCTGAGATTTATTCCAAGTCTTCTGCAATTAAAATATTTTGCATATGAAAGCTTTTGGAATATTTGTTATCATTATTGTAAGCCTCAAATACACCAGCTTTCATTTCTAAACTGTAAAAAGGAAACAAACAAATAAAACTAACTTCACTATGCTCCATACAGATGTGCAAAGATGCTTAGACTATGTGTTTGATTCTCCCAAACCAGATGCTCAGGGATATGCTGTGGCTGGGTGATTTCTTTCTTATCAAGATGCTGTTTCACAGGCAGCCTGATGCTTCATGGACTGTGGTGTAAAGTAATGGAGAGGCATGGGAATACACACACACACAAAAACAGTCAAAGAAGAAAAAATTATGATGTTATAAGAAGGCATGTCCTAATATGTTTTAAATTGTCAGTACTTAAATCAGCCCATATAAAATATATTACTTAAAAATGAAAAAGAAGAGAAGTAAAATAAATCTCACTCAATCTCAAACTGGGGGTCTGAGACATGTTCACAGGTGTTAACTGCATTTTGATGTTAATTTCTTAGACCTTTAGTTAAATAATCAATTATCTAATTGTGATCGTTTTCCAGTAATCATCATTTAATGCAACGATGAAGTGACTGAAAACCATCTTAAATCAATTAAAAATTCTAGGGTTTATAGTTATTAACGTGAAATCCCCGGTGATGTTTTTACTGCAAAGTGGTAATAAAATGGGAGTTTTAGGAAGATAAATTAAGCATATAAGTTGATCCAGAATAGATTGCTGCTTGAAAAGAATAGATTGCAGAGGGGAATTTTTTGCTCTTCCCAGTACTTGTTTCTACCCTCTTTTTTTTAGGACATTCAACTATTTTCTTTTGGCTTTAAGCAACACAAATAGAATCATTTGTTTTTAGCGGGGGGTGGCCAAGCATAGTTTTTTGTCACCCAACAATAAATGTGAACATTTAACAAATCTAATTTGAGCTAATTAGGGTACTTTCCCAGTGTGTGTGTGTGTGTGTGTGTGTGTGTGTGCGTACGTGTATGTATATATATGTATGTATATACATGCATATATATATATGCTCATAAATATATATTTAAAAGAATAGTGTCTTTTGGTCACTTTAGGGCAATGTGGCGGACGTGAGTCCTTGTGCAGTCTCTAAGACAGGGACACGCTGAGACGGAACACAGAGCATGATGCCTTGAGGGGGCCAAGTTTGTGTTTTAGATATCACAGGAAGAGAAAATAAAGAAAAAATAAAAAGTAAAGAAAGAAAGCATGTAGTAATGAAGAAAAATAGTTGCTTGGTGGTAGGGCTCAGGTCCTAAATACAGTTTAAAAAGAATATGTTTTTTATGATCAGTTTAGGAAAAATTTTCTGTATTTTACACGATCCAGAATTTGAGCATCTATTTATGCATGAAAGGGAAATCTAAAGCGTTAAATACCAGTTAATATAATTAGTGTTGACTTGATAAGAGGAATTGGGAAATTTGATAAAATTTGCAAACAAAGTAAATTTATTTGTCGTGGGGGTTTCGTACCTGCCGATATCCGTGGGTGACCGCAACCCTATGCGTATATGAATCTCATACCGAGACACGCGGGGAAAGAGAGACCAGGGCCACATGACCAATTCCTCCCATCTCAGGAAAAGGCCTCGTGGGTCGCTTAGCTGGGGTTTTTATTAGAGGCATTAGGACACATTTACATTGGATTGATTATTCATGGGATTAAGCAGAACAGGGGTAGGATTACGCATTAGGAGGGCATTAGGATGTAAATTCAGGTCCGGTGGCAGGTAGGACCAGGTTAATGTAATATGCAGGGCACAGCAAGCCAGAATTTTTTAAGATACATCTTTGCCAAATTCCTATTAGAGAATTCCCATTCCACAGATATGATCCACACTTGTCTACATGACAATTACACGGAGCTGCACTCAAAACATGTAAATTCTCATGATTACGTGTTGACACACGTGTGGAAATCACTGCCACATTTATTATATGAAATAAAATTGCTTACCATTACTATTACAGTGAAATCTTACTATTTTAGTTATTGTGACTGAATGCTAAATATTTACATATCTATTTGAATAGCTTTTCTGATGTAATACCACGAAAGTTAAAAAAAAAGTTTTGTTGTTTTGGTTTGTCCAAGTTTTTGCTGTTGATTTGAAATTGTTTTATTAAGGAAATTTTCAAGCATATACTAAAGTAGATAAAATAACATAATGGACCCCATGTTTCCATCAGCTAGCTTCAGTGATGCTGGCTCATTTTGTTCTGTGTTTAACTCTACTGGCTTCTACTGTTCTCAAATGCATAATTTTTGAGCAATTCTCAGCATAGCTATTCTTTACCTCTAACTCCTTGCTGAAATGCCTCTAAGCAATGACATGTCCTTAGCAATGAGCAAACCCCCACCCACTCAATGAACCTAGAACACCTGGGGGTAATTGATTCTAGGGCTGGGACAGAGCTTAAAAATTCATTTTTCATAAACTAAGAGCTAAAATGAAACAGAAACAAGACAATAAGAGAGGGTCATGCCTAAAGAGCCCAGGAGGACCTACCCCCACCAAATTTAGGCTATTAACATAATGAAACCAGTAGTTTATACTTCATTAAATAAAATAGACTCCATATGGCCAAACTGATGAAGCAAACATACACACAAAGTAAAAGGCCTTCCTACAGTAGGGTGCCCACTCATTAATATAACAGTAATTATGAGAATAGAAATATCAGGCCTTTTCTGTCATTGGAGTAATAATTAATTCAGGTAAGAATCTTCAATGGATACCAAAACTGGTAAGAGACAGATTATTTGAAAACATTGAAAACTTACCCATACAAATTATTTATAATTACAGTAAAGAAAAACAAGTAATCTCAGAGTGGTGAAACCTCTCAGACACCATCTTGATCAACTAATCACACTATTACCAATATCAGTCACCATTGTGTGCCTCCTATAGTGGTAATATGAGAATGATATAATATTATTTATATTGTATTTCTACCAAAAATGAATAACCTGAATTAAATCATGAGGAAACATCAGAAATACGAAAGTGGGTAGAAATTTTTTTAAATATTTATTTATTTTTAGAGAGTGGGGAAGGGAGAGAGAAAGAGAGGGAGAGAAACATCAAAGTGTGGTTGCCTCTCACGTGGCCCCCACTGAGGACCTGGCCTGCAACCCAGGCATGTGCCCTGTCTGGGAATCGAACCAGTGACCCTTTGATTTGCAGGTCGTGCTCAATCCAATGAGCTACACCAGCCAGGGCAAGTGGGTAGAAATTTTATAAATAAAATAGTTAAGCAATTTCTAAGCATCACATGGTGGCAGTCATTACCTTGGCTTAATAAACTTCCTAAGATTCAGCTGTTAAGAAATTGAGTCCAAATGGATTTAGTTTGTTACTTACAGAAATAGTTTATTGGTTCTAGTAATCTAAGCCCAATTCCCAAGGGCCAATTTCTGCCTGCTCATATAGTGGAAATATGTTACAAAAGAGACATCCAGAAATTAAAAGACCCTGATCTTGTACAGGGGCTGTAGGCAAGTTTGTTTCTATACTAAATAAATGCCAGATATTCGCATTATATGTTACAGATAGACTCAAATAATTTTGATTAATCATTAACTCATATCCTTGAAACAAACTTGACTTGTTTTAAAATATAATTATTTGTCAAACATTAAAGAAAAACAGTCTCTATGAAGGTTAAATTCCTTTAAGATGAAACAATTTTTTTAAAAAAATGAGTGATTTACTCAAATTCAAAGATCTCTTTCTTTAAAAAAATGACTTTAGTGAGACAGGAAAGAAGATAGAGGGGGCAGAGAGAGAAAGGCAGACATTGATTTGTTGTTCCACTTGTTTATGCGTTCGTTGGTTGATTCTCATATGTGCGCTGATAGGGGATTGAACCCGCAGCCGTGGTATACGGGGACGACGCTCTAACCAACTGACCCACGCAGCAAGGACAAAGTGATCTTCCTTTAAAATAAATGCATTTTCATTATATAGTTCACTTTTCTCAGCACCTTTGGGCATGCAGGAATTAACATTTGCAGTAGTGACTTTTTGTTTTAGTTAATATAAGTGATTTATAAGTTTCACTCTAAAAGAGGCATGGTTTTGTTCAAATTTGCAATAAAAAATTATTCATTTGAAGAAGAATTATAGTGAAATAAAAAAAAATCTTGGAAGAAGCATGCATTTTCCTGAGACTCACAAATAGTCTTTATGTCATTATCCATTTATTAAATTGGCCTATAAGTACATTCTCAAAGTTCAGATGAATGATCTGCTTGCAGTATTAATCCCCACTGAATATGTTTAGACCAAAGCTTTATGACCTCTATTTATTATGGCAGACAGTGCTACCAGAAAATATCCGCTTTTAAAATCTTATTACTGTCAAATTCTTTATCTAGACCAGTGACTTGACATTCTTGCATGAGTGAGCATTAAAGCTTTTGCCTTTTTAACCTCATGATCCTGGAGCATAAATCATTTATAACAGATTCAATTCTCTGTGTCTTTTCAGTGTTATTGGAGTCTTATCTTTTATTTGGGCCTGTTTTCAATTTAATGTATTCTAAGCTTGCATGTTTTTTCCCTTCTTTCCTTCCTTCCTTCCTGTCTTCTCTCCCTCCCCTCTTTTTTTCTCTCTCTTTTAAACAGAATAGCAATTTTAATGTCTGGTGAAATAAATTATATGCGATATTTGTATTTCTTTGGTATATATTTTATTTTAAAAGGATACGTACTGAGTTAGTGTTCAGGTTTCTCTTGTCACAGCATTTGTGTTATCATAGGAACAATACATGAAAGATTTTACTTTGGGTGCTATACAAATTCCCTTTCAACCTTGTATAAGGTTGGACAGATAGGCAACCTGACACAAAAGAAAACGTAAAACACGGATGAGCCATAACATTTTTCAAACTGAATGGCTAGTTCTTGAGTGGAAAACGTTGACACACTCAATTAGGCTTTCATGTAAAAATTAGGTTTTGTCAAAGAAAATGACTCTATGTGGATGATTTAAATACAATGACTGGATAATATACATACTGAGAGACTGCATTTTATCTCTTTGTTTAATATCAAAATGTAATAAAGTATAGATTAAATAAATATAATTGTGCTGACTATACACCATTAGACATCAATACCATATATTATATTTCTATATTATGTATGATTACACTCTATCCTCCTCTAGTATAACCTGGTAAAATGAACTTATTTTCTGATACTTTGATATGTGATTCACATTGTTCAAAATAGTAACTATCTTGTTTTTTCAGATAAGACTTATTTTTCCCTTGTCATTTTCTTCCTCATGTAATCTACTGGGAGACAGAGATGTGCTGTTTCTTTATCTCGCATTTCCATCTTGTCCCTATTATCCCGTTGTTTCTTGTCCACAGATGCATTTTTACAGAGCTTCTCCTGCAAGCAGGCTCAATGGCTGCACATTCATTTCACAAAAATAAGACATTTAGAAAGTAATTTTTTAAAGTTATTCCAGAATGTATCTACCCCGGTTTCACTTTCAGGCGGGACGAGGTCTGCAGAGAGGAGTGGCAAGGCAACTGAAATGCTTTCCTTTCAAACATTTCTCAAAGGGTCTACATAAAATCCTTCTCATAATCAGACATGAACCAAATTATTCAAAGAAATGTAATGCTTTCCATAATCAACGTTTCTCTTGACAGTTTCTTCCTGGGTAAGAAGCATTATGCATTTCTTCAATATTGTGGATATTTGATCTCATAAACAATTCTGAAAAATATTATTTGAATAAGAAAATAAGTTCTCAGTGCTCATTTGAAATTATTGTGATATTATACGCATAAGATAAATAGCACTCAATACTGTCCAAAAGCAGAAATTATAATTAGTCCAGGTTTTATTCACAAGAGTCTTTCACTATGAGTTGATGAATTCAAAATTTATTTTTCTGGGCCAAATATATCAAAGCCTGTATGAATATTCTTATGTCTACAGGAAAGATACAATTGGTTTTTGTCATTAACTGAATTTACCATAATTCCATTAATAGATTCATTTATTCATCATCCGATATTATTTTGACATTTTGACAAGTGGCGAGATGACTGCACCACTGTCAGGTGCTCTCGCTGCTGAAAACCTCGCGGACCACGCCCCCGCCGGAGACACACGGACGTGGGAGAGACAGGCGCTGCGGGTGAGATTTCAGAGGCAGACTTCAGACTTAAAGTCGGCATTGTCATCAAGTGATAATTATTTCTGCTATCCTATTAGCTTTGCGTTTTAATTTTCTTCTGTGATTATTTTTAGTGTGTATTCTTAATATTATCAATTGTATATACTCAATCCCTACCCCATACTGGCCTTGAAGAAGATTGCAATATTTATTAACCATTTCAAATGTCAAATTTTGGTTTTGTTTTTTCTATTTTATTACGTCCAGCTATTAACTATTTATTATTGTGTTGCTTCTGTAGTTGAAAGTCTAATGAGTTTTATATTATTTCTATTTTTACTATTTCTCATTTACTATGGGAGACTGTTCTGCGTGCCATGGGCCCAGCTCCCACTCGGACATTGGAGAGCAACACAGGACCCATGCCCACGGATGCGTTCTCCCGTGGGAAATCAGGCCTGCATTGTACCTAGGCTGCTATGAGACTTGCTTTTGCTAAAACTCCCTCACCCTGGATTGAGGCAATAAACATTTACTGCATATTTCTAAAGTAACTTCCTAAAGTCTGTGCTAAACCTCCCAAGTATGGAGTGTAACCAGTTCAACCACTTTCCCCCTAGATCTGTAACATCCTTCTCTTTGAAGTAATTAGCAACATCCTTTCTTTTGTTAGCTGTGAAAGGTAATCACCTACAGTGAACCTGTGCATAATAAATGAGAACCATCCTCCATGTAATGTACCCAGAAAAGCAATAAAAGCCTGTCAAGGCAAGGGTTGGCGAGCTTTCCTCTTGAGAGAGTGGCCAAGGCACTCGAAGGTGCTCTCTCCTTGAGAGAGTGACCATGTCTTCCCTTTTCTTCCACAGGACTCGGTAGTCCATGTGAATTTATCTCGTGTCTCAGCCCTGACGCCATGGACACTGCAGGCCGGTGTCTGCATCAGTTTACTTTTTTAGTAAATGATTTCAAGACTGTATATTGATTTCTATTTCCCAGGTGCTTACTGCTCTTAAAATTTATCTTGCTGTTTTCTTTAAATTTCTCCTGTTCTATGATGTTAATTGTTTTCAACGATTTAAATGAGATATATTTACTCTATTGTTATTCCTTTAGCTACCTTGTCAGATTTCTTTCTTTACATAAAACATTTGATAATTTTTTTGATAATTTTTTAAAACTGTGCATTTTTCAGTTGAAAGAAAATCTTTTTGCAACTTAGTGCAGGTGTGCTCTCTCACTCACATGCATTCACAAGCACAGACCTACTTTCCTAAGCTTACTTTTGTTTTGGAGATCTTTCCACTCAGCCTGTATAAGTAATTCTCTATTTTTAAGAACCATTGTTTTCCATTGTAGTAATTGCCATAGCAAGTATCTTTCCTCTACTAATTATTTTGACATTTTTGTTACTACCAAAAACAAAGAGATAAACAGCATCATCTATGTGTTTACAAATACAAATGGAACTATATACATTGGGCAAATTACTAGCAGGAAAATTGCCAAATTATCCTATGAAATGTTTCATCAAGTTCTATAGCAATAGCCCTGGCTGGTGTGGCTCTGTGAATTGAGCACTGGCTTGAGAACCACAGGGTTGCCGGTTCAATTCCTGTCAGGGCACATGCCTGGGTTGTGGGCCAGGTCTCTAGTAGGGAGCACACGGGAGGCAAACACCCATTGACATTTCTTTTATTCTCTTTCCCCATCTCTTCCCCTCTGTCTAAAAATAAAATAAATACAATCTTAAAAGGATGCCTGTCTCCAATCTCACAAGCACTGGAATGGGCAATACAAATAGAACTTTATTATTATTTGGAGTTTGAAATTCATTAATTAAAAGCAGAGTTGATTATATAAATATTTCATGGCTTTTCTATTTTTTCTGTGAAGTATTTATAAAATTAATCTTTTGAAGTGATTTTTTCAGAAAAGTTTTGGAAAAACATGACACCGATTTTTCTTCCCTGTTTTTATTTTTTCAAATATAATACATATGATAGCTATTAAGAGAAATCTCTATACAACTTTTCCATTACATTTTTGTTTATCATGTTTAAATTTGTGCTTTGATTTATCTTTAGACTTTTAAAAGACAGAAACACAAAGAAGTGTGTAACCAATAAAAAGAAAGCCAGAGATAACAATAATTTTAAATTGTATGTAATCATGAAGTAAGATATGATTTTGCTGTATTTTACCAATATTAATTACAAACCCATTTGTTTTAATGATGATATAATTTTAGTAAGCAATTTCCATGCCTTAAATATTAAGCAATTTTATGATTTTTCTCCTTTGGATTTCTGATAAACTATTTTTCTGTGACATACCATGTCATACGTATCTTATAGGTACCACAGATATACATATCATGGTGTATATGACATGATATGCTATTTAGTTTATAAAAAAGCTGGTATAGACACAATGGTCAGCATATATTTTTCAATAAATGTGATCCATATAGATAGCTAGAACTTTGAAAAAATAGAGGTTTTAACATTCTTCAAATAGTTATACATTTCTTTAGTCTGAATTATCTGTCCTGTTTATTTGAAAGTTTACAATGATTTTTTAGTCATTCAGAAACTTTTGAGCCTATGAATATGAAATAGAAATGCTCCTGAAATAATTTCATTTTAATTAATTTTTTTTTACTAAAAGTAATTTAATTGACTTATGGAATGATTTGAGAATCTGTGAATAAATAGAAATCAGTTTTATGTATATATTTTCCAATAAGGGATAAAAGGATATCACTGTATTAATGAACAAAATAACAGTTATAGTAGTTCGGTGTAGGATTTAAGCTTAAAGAGATCCCTTGTAATTCTTCAGGGAAAGCCAAGATAGAAAAAATCAAAACAAATATTCTAGAATGCACTCTCACTGATTTTACTTTGATGGTAAGAAAGTGTATTAATAATTCAGCATCTTTAAAGTGATGAAAAAATATGTTAACTTCCATTTCCATATCTAATGACAATATTTATTTTTCAAGAATAAAGTGAAGTGTTCATAAGTATCCAAACTAATTGTTCATCAGTAAATAAATAAATAAAATATGGTCAAATGAAATATATGATGGTTAAATAAAATACACAGCAGTTAAAATGTTATATATAGACTGTGTATGACAATAGTTTAAAAATGTTTCGTGCACATGCATACACACACGATGGAGTATTATTTAGCCATAAAAAGAAGGAAAATGTGCCAAGTAATGATTATATGGATAGACTTTGAGTACATTATGCTAAATGAAATAAGTCAGAAAAAGAAAGACAAATACTGTATGACCTCACTTATATGTGGAGTCTAACAAAAAAGAAATTCATAGATACAAAAGCAAATTTGGTGTTGCCAGAGGTGTGGGGATTAGGAAGAGTAATTGGATGAAGGTCACCAAAAGGCACGAACTTCCAGTTGCAAGTCTGGGGTGCAGTGCACTAGTCAACGTAGTGGCTAGAGTTAACAATACTGTATCGTGTATTTGAAAATTGCTAAGAAAATAGATCTCAGAACTTGTTATCATAAGAAAAAATATGTAACTATGTGAGAGGATGGTTGTTAACTGAGCTTATTGTGGTAACCATTTTACAATATATACATATGTGAAATCATTATATTGTACACTTTAAACTTATACGATGTTATATGTCAATTATATCTTAACACAGTAGGAAAAAACTATAGTAACCACATCAGTGTGGTTTTGGTGTATGTATAGATACATAGATAAATAGAATGGAATAGAGAATTCAAAAATAGATCCATACTTAGGTGGTCAATTGATTTTTTTAAAGGTAAGTAAATTAAATTAATAAAAGATAGTCTCTTCAACTGGATGTTAGAGTAACTGGATATCCTTATAGAAAGAAAAAATGGACTTTATCTCCACCAATCATAACCAAATACAGAAATTATATATGCTATATATAATTTATGTAAAATTATTTGTATATAAAATGTGAAAATTAACTAAAGTTGATATAGGTTTAAACCAAATATATAAAACTATAAAACTTCCAGAAAAATTTCTTGTAACATTAGGTTGAACAAAGACTATTTTTATGCAGCCAAAATGCATAACCTATGAAAGAAATTTGATGAAATAAACTTTTTGAAATTAAACTCTAACTCTTTGAAAGACAAAGTTTATGAAACGGAAAGAAAATTACCTTATCTTAAAAATCAGGAAATTCCAAAAGTACTAAAGGGCATGAGTTTAAGAGAAACAAAAGAATATTTGCTGAAAACATGTCTCACTGAGAACTTTTGTCACTGGTGACAGAGGCCAGGTGTTTGTGCACAGGACAAGGTGGGAGTGTCAGTACCTTTCAGAGGCAGTCCTTAACTGTGGCCTAGCGTGTCGTTAATTGAGAAATATACCAGCTTTATACTTCTTGGTTACAATAACTGTGGCATATTTTCTCTACTTTTCACAGAAATTCTCCAGTGTGCATCAGCTCCAGTTGCCCACAGTGATAACTGCACTGAAAATAAACCCTCTGTTGACTTCCTCCCTTCTCTGGTCTCACTTGCCCAGACCACAGGCTATCTATCCAGAGATAACCATTCAGCTTGTTTGCCTACAAATCTTAAATGACCTTTTTTCACACATGATCTAACCTTGGGTTGAAGGTTAATGGGTAGCCATTTCTGAACTTTTTCCCCTGGAGAAATTGAAATGAAGAGCACTGAATTGGGTCTGCTTTGGATAAGCACTGTCTATCATCATAGGCCTCGCACCTTCCATCTACTTCTCCCATTAAATTCTAGCAAAAGAATCTATTAGCGAGGAGCTAAAGTTTACAGTATTGTTATTTTATTGGCTCTGACATGCGGTCAAGGGCATGGTGTAGGAAGGAGAGAGGATTAGTCAGTGTAGGAATGGTGGGAAGAGGAAGAACAGGTTATCCAAACTTTTGTTCTATGTACTAAGATACATTCTTTGAAAAAGAAATGCTATATTACATAGTAATTACTATCCAAATGTAACTGTAATATTTAATAAATGGAATTTCTTGTAAGAAACCAAAAAGGTATTTTGGTCTATAACCAATAATGGCCTCCAAATGGATGGTAACATATTATGTTAACGTACAGGATCACAGCACAGCATTTGTATTTTCAGAAGCTCTGTGAGTAAGCCCAGCTGTTGTACATGCTTTCTCATTTCTCCCATTTCAGGTTCGGCAGCCTGTAGTTTTTTTTAAAGATCTTCCTTGTGCTATGCAATGGATCTCCCTCGCTTTTAGTTTCTGGGCGATATGCTTCAGGTGTTTACCTTGACTTCTTTCAAATAATGTTTCAATATATGCTTATTTTAGGTCAAACTTCTTTGAATTTAGTGTTAACATACTCAGTATCTAATTATAATTGAAAGTCCCCTCAGACCTACCAATACTTCTCATTTATTCACTACAAAATTAATGTAACATCTAATGTATCCAATCATGTAGTTCTGTTCCTTTATAAATCAAACATGCAAACACAATGAATAAATAAGCAGTCAGGTAGTAGATTCATGGCAATAAAAGGGGCGTAGAACATTTGTTCAGCTTGACAGGCACACACATTTCTCTGCTCATGACTTATATAAATGTCCAAGGTGTATTCACTTCACTGAGGAAAAATGTTGCCAAAAACATAAAGTGCAAGGGAAAGTGTGTGTTATTAGAAGGCCTGATGTTATATATAAGTTATAACATGAATATTTCAGAGTGACTTTAATAGTCCTACAACTGCAGTTTCTCAAAAAGAGAACCAAGGATAGTATCTATCTTTATTTAAAAAACAAGTCCAACCCAAGTTTGTAATATATTATTTTTATAATTTTCTAGTTTTAGAGATTTAAGTTGAAATATTTCTAAGCCTATCAAATTTCTAAAACCACAGTATAAAGCTTACAGAAATCTATGATATAGGAAAAAAACATATATAATCAGGTATATTGATCACAGTCAGGAAAGAAGAAGATTGCATTTTCAATACAAAGACCTCTGAAAGGAAATACCCTTCAATAATGGAAGTACTCTTCAGTAAAAGAACTAAAGGCACTGAAGAAAAAAAGTCTTTTATCAAATGAATGCTTTAATTTGTATTGCTAATAGGATGTCTGGTTTCTATAAAAGTAGGAATAAAAAGATTCCTTTAAACATAAAAACAAAGAAAGGTCACTTTTGTGTGCACTATCTCGGGCTCAGTAGAAAGTGTAGCCTGAGCTGAGGGCTTGGAAATCTGAGAGCAGGACACAGAACTGAGGGCAAGGAGGCCAGCAGAACAAGAACGGCGAGAAGGGCAACGCGGGGAAGTTGTATTGAGTTAGTTCCATGAGAGCGGCTGATTCTCTTTAAGTTATTATGAGGAATCTTAGAGTACCTCTCAAAAGTCTTTGCCCTTTCAGGCAAAAGATGGAGGCTTTTATCCATTGGCTTCAGTCCCTCCAAAGTCAACTGTGGCTCCAGGGATCTCAAGTCTCCCACACTTCTGGGTTGTGTATACTTCTGGGATGTGCATACTTCCTCTCTTCTAGGGTAATCTACATCTGTCTATGGCTCTAGTGGTTTAGAGTAGTGGGGATTAAGCATGATGTTTTCTTCACACTCCCTTTCCACTTTTTTTCTTGGCCTTCCTCTGTGGTCATGGGACAGCGGGAAAGTGTATAAAAATAGTTTGTCTATCCATTCAATTGAGTCAAGTTGCAAAATCCTCCTTGGCCATGTCTATGGACTAAATGTGGACATAAAAAAGGGCTTATTCCTGTCCAATCACCTAGAAATTGGTTTTCCCTTGTGATATCTGGCAAGCACTTCTGCTGACCCACACCTATCAGTAGGCACACACCAGCTTTGCACAATCCACGCACCCATACTAATGTTGTTTGAACACTCTGGATGTCCCCGATCTTCAGTCAGGTCTTCAACACTAGAACCCATTCTTGTCTATCACTCTCAGACCTAGAGAAGTGCTGGGGTCAGAAGGTGGCAATTCTATCCTTTTTTATGTGGAAGTTCTCAGTCTTCGCAATCTCTTACCAAGATTGAAAGGATTATAGAAATGCATGTGGCGTTATGCTACCCAAATCACCCTCAGGAATGAGGGGCTTATTACCATAACTGCTGTATTTGTTGTGGCAAAAATACCTCTTGTTATCAGCTGTGTTAGGAATCTTCTGGTAAATTCCTTGCTCAATGTTGGGTCTCCTCCAGGAGCAGCCTGCATTCAGTAACTTCACAATGTCAGGGTAGAGAGCGCTGGTCCTTCTGCTCAACTCAGGTAAACACTGAAGAGTCATCCAATGCTAGAGCTCTACACCTACAGAATTTGACCTTAGGAAAATGGCAAAGGACCCTGCACTCTTGACAGAGAAGGGGAGGGAGTGGGGGTAATAGTCTATCTGGGTGGGGGAGGTTGAGTAGGGGCTAGTGAACTTACTGCCAGTTCTGTATATCATAAGAAATCTTACAAAGCAGAGATAGTTTCTCATCTCTAGTATCTTTCTGAACACAGAATTGGGAGTAATTTTCTCCTTTTGTCATCAGCTTGTGGTCATTTCCTGTTACTAGTCAATAGGTAAGCTTCGCTCAACATCTGGTTACATTTGGCATTGGCTCTCTTATGCAAGTTTAACTTTTATCTAGTTTTCTTCTTCAGGACAGCAAAAAAATATTCAGTTGAATTATAATCAAGACTACAATAGCTAAAGTTGTATACATATATACAACACGTACTGTATTTAAATGTGTTTATGTATTTACTAACATTCGTTATCAACACAATTGAATGTTTTAACTTTCACTAAGCTTAACACTAAATCAATTTGTCATATTTTTCTTTAGCGAACAAACAAAATACACTATTGCTTAAGTGATCATTCAGATTTTCATTATAATATGTTACTGCTCTTTGGCTTGTATGTTTAATATTACACTGCTTTGTCTTCATTTACCCTTCAATTACTGAGGTGAAAATTCTGACCTAGACATACTAATTACTTGGCTTATTAGCTTCACATTATATCGGTAATGGGGTGATAGCAAGCATAATTACTATGACTTGAAAAATTATGCTTTCCTTTTCTATCATGAACTCTGAGATGTTCTCAATTTTTTTACAACATTTTAAGGTTTCTAAACAGAATTTTCCTGTTTAACTTTTAAGAAGAAGAGCTTTAAGAATATTTTTTTCAAATGAACTTTTAATATTAAAATTTGTAGAGTAATAACAGTAATGCAACAGGAATTTTAATAATATCTTTCTTTTTTCATCTCTAAATGATTATTTTGTGTGGATTCGATTTTCTTATTTGATAATTTTTGTGTAATTGGCTAATTTTTTAAGTTGCTATAAACCCAACTTATTTTAGAAAATAATTCCCAAATATTATACCTTAAAAGCTACATATAAAACAATGAGAAAGTGATGATCTAGGAACATACCACCAATTGATTTCTAGAATTGATTCACATATGGCTAGTTTTATGTTCAGCAGCAAACCACATGTGCTCTTCCTAAATCTGCATGCTTGCTTACTTGAAGGGGATGGGATACAGGGTAAAAGTAAACATTTATGACCTTCTAGAACCACCAGTGCATTCCTCCATTTTTTGGAGATAATGGAATCATAAATAGTAGACAGAAACTTACTGAAAATAAATAATTAACTATCTATACTATGTAATACTGTTATAATGTTTATTAGCTTCTTAAAGAAAAGTTGAGAAAAAGTCAAGGATTTTATTTTTCTAATTAATTGCTATGTTCGAATCTCCTGAGGAATAGTTGTAATTTTTGTTTATTAGAACAGGGTTTCATGCATTTTTGCAGTCACTCATGTAAGCTACTCATGCATCTATTTTATTCTAATTGTTTAATATAACTGATCAAATGAGGAGCTAAGGATGAAAGAAATTTTAGTTACGTGAAATAAATTTTCCACATATAAGAATGAATGACATTGACAAGATTAATTAATTAATTCAACAAAGAGTTATTGCATGTCCATTTTGTGCAGGGCCTTTTTTAGGTGTTGGAGCTATAACAGAAAACACAAGAAGGTAGAATCCTTGTCCACATGGATGTTCCATTCCAGTTTGGAGGTGGGAGGAACTATATAAAATAAACAAAGTATAGATAAATAGAAATATGTTGCTGAGGAAGTACATAAGAATCTAGGAAGAGGAAAGCGACTGCTGAGACAAAGGTTGGTAAGAGGAGTTGTTATTGTAAAAGAAGGTCATTTGGGAAGTAGTCTAATTAAGAAGCAGTTGCTGATTAACAAACCTCTTCAAAATCTAGTGACTTAAAACAATGAACAGTTATAAGCGTTCCTGAGAATTTGGGCCAGTCAGGTAATTTGTAGGTCCGGGCAATACTCAGCTGATTTTGGCTAGCCATGTTCATGTATCTACACTGACATCACAGGTTGATCAAAGAAGGTCTACTTCATGTATATGGAAATTTTCAGGCTTTTGAGTAGGGTGGCAAAAGTTACTGGACCATGTATACATCATCTTCCAGATTGTTCACTTGGTAGCTTAGCAGAGTTTCAAAGGTATGAGCAAATGCATGTGAAGCCTCTTGAAATGCAGGCTTGGAACTGGGTAATAGGCATTTCCACTGCACTCTGTTGGTCAAAGTAAGTCACAAGGCTGGCTCTGACTTAAGTGGGGAGGGGGAAATGGATTCCTTCATTTAATGGAAGACTTGCAACCCCCCCCCCAATTGCTGCTAAGTGGCATGGATATAGTTAGCGAAGAGCTCATGGTTATTTCTTAAAAATCTACCACTCTAAGATTAAAGCAAAATCTGAAGAATTAGTAATACAGTTTATTTGTTCTTATATTTCTGGCTAATAGAAATAGAAAACGGTAAAATCAATAGGTCACCAGGTTCTTAGGGGAATCCAATATATAGCTCAAATCAAATCAGGATAGAAGTATTATGAATGATACATCTTAGACAACATAATTTCAAAGTGAAATGAAAGAGGAGATTTATAGGGAATTTTCTGTATTCATTTATTCATTTGAAACTATTCAGTGCACCTATACTGTGGGTCAAGTATTCTAACATGCCCCAGGGATATAGAGATTTAGCAGAAGGATGTTCTCATGTAGCAGAGAATTTACCTCATCTCTGTTGCTGGTCAGGACTCATTCACTTCGATTGACTGTCCACATGGATTGCCTTCTTCTCCCTTTCACAATCTTGAATAATTTTAATATAATAAAGGAAACAAACACATTAGAAGTATACTGAGTGACATGCTAGAAGAAATATAATAGATATAAGCACAGGCAAGTAATGTAGTGAGAACAGTCAAAAATATCTAAAAGGAAGACGTGAGCTGAGGGTAGAGGTCAGACAAGCAGAGCCAATGAACTAAATATACTCTAATACGATAAGAGGTCTTCCAGACATACGATGAAGCAGGAATGTTAGTGACATCACTTGTGGCAGTGATTTCCACACACGTGTAAACACGCAGTCCTGAGAATTTACACATTTTGAGCACAGCTCCATGTGATTCCTGTGTGAGCAAGTGTGGATCATGTCTGTAGGATGGGAATTCTCTAATAGGAATTTGGCAAAGGTGTATCTTAAAAAATTCTGGCTTGCTGACCCCTGAATATTACTTTAACCTGGTCCTGTCTGCCACTGGATCTGAATTTACATCCAATGCCTTGCTATGAGTAATCCTACCTGTTCTGCATAATCCCATGAATAATCAATACAATGTAAATTGGCCCCTGATAAAAACCCTGGCTGGACAAGCCACGAGGCTTTTTCCTAGAAATGGGAGGAATCAGCCACGTAGCCCCGGTCTCTCTTTCCCCGCGTGTCTCGGTATGAGGTTCATACACGCATTGGGTCACGGTCACCCACGGGTATCGGCAGGTCCGATCTACCCCGTGTCAATCACTCCTGTGTATTTGTCTTTTAAGTGATGCTACCTAGCCTTGGCTGGTGTGGCTCAGTGGATTGAGTGCTGGTGTGTAAACCAAAGGGTTGCCGGTTCGATTCCCAGTCAGGGCACATGCCGGGGTTGCAGGTCATGCCCCTTGTAGGGGCTGCAGGAGAGGCAACCACACATTGATGTGTCTCTCCCTTTCTTTCTCACTCATTTCTTCTCTCTCTAAAAACAAATAAACAAAATCATTAAAAAAAAGAAGTAAATATATTGATGCTATCTATATAAAGGCCATCAGTGATTTTAAGATTTAAGTTTGAGTAAAAATGACCATTGTGGGCTTTTTCTTTGGCATGTCATTATGCCTTATGTTAGCTTTAGCGATTTCTGGCTACAGAGAACTTAGAAAATAGCAGGCTTGGGGGAACAGGCAAATGGCTACTATGGAAACCTTGATTTATACAGTTACAGGAGCCTTACTGTGTAGACAACAGAAGATCTGAAAGCATGTACTTTTTTCCTGAAATTTCAAGTGAAAAAGGAAAGAAGGGAGTGGGGGAGGAGGATCTTACAAGAGACTTTTTAGATCCAGTAAAACCACACTATGAAATAAAAGGCGTTTTAATGACACTATTTTCTGTTTTCACTGTGATGCTCAGCCAGCTCTGCAAGCCCCACCTTTAAAGTTCAAAAACAGCTGAGTTACACATGAGCTATAAAAGAATAAGGGTATTCTGGCATTAAAATGTTAGTTCAACATATAAGGAAGTTGTGCTAGATTGGCAGTATGATGGCATTCCTATTAATAATCTTAAACTTCATCTGGGTTAATTAGGATAATTTTCATTATGTGTGAAAAATTGACTCTGTATTTGTTAACTTTAGAAGTCAGACATTCACACTTTTTATGTCAGAGCTTTATGAACAAAAGGATAGTTATTTTTTAAAAAAATGATGGCCTATATTATTATTTTAACAGTATATTCCACTTTATGACTTTTTGTAGAGAAACAAAATAATGAAATTCCTAATTTCTACAAATCCAAAGGCAAAGAAGGACATTCTGTAGGTCTATGTCTTGAATAATCTGTCTCTGGGTTATATTTATTCAGATAAAATCAAAGAGTAATTAAAGCATTTGTGGGGGCGATATGCTTTAGTGTTAAGTAGAGAAGTATTCATTAGCTAGAGAAAGTGAGGCATTTCCTTCTCAGAGAGGTTTAGATCTTAAAAGACAAAGTAGAGTGCCAGGAAGGAAAAATTGAAATCTCAAGGGCATGGTAGATGGGAGTAAAATGGAAATGGGTACTCAGTCAATATTATATTCTTAAAGATGGTGACAAAAGAAGAATGTTTGGTTGTTTCTAGATCAGAACTAGTGTCTGGTCCCAAGCTATGAAACAAAACAAAATATCAGAGAGCAGGTAGGTGCATTGACAACAATAGAGTGGACTAGATCAAATTCTCTTAAGGTTGAACAAAAAAAACTTCTTTCTCAAGGAGCAATAAGGTAACAATCCCCCATTAGGTCGGTAGAACTAACTGGGTAATAATTGTATGGTCATCAACCAACAGATGCCGATTCCAGCCTAAGGGCCATGTGTGGTGGCTCAGGGAGATGCTCGGAGGGAGAAGAGCAGAGTCTACAGACTGATCCCAAAATCTGGGGGAAGTTACCGTTTGAGGCACAGGTTTAAATGTTTCACTTTAATTCCTCTGATACAACAACCCTATGAGATCGGTACTAACAATTGTGCTATTATTTAAATTCTCACCCGAGGATATGTTTTTATTGATTTTAGAGAAGAAGGGAGAGAGAAGGACAGAGGAGAGAGGGGTGGGGGGAGAAAGACATCATTCTGTTGTCTTCTGTACACAGTATCCTGACCAGGATTTGAACCCACAACATTTTGGTGTAGGAGACGATGCTCCAACTAACTGAGCCACCCAGCCAGGGTTACTATTATACTGTTTTATAGAGAAATTTAGCAAGTTTCCCAAGTTCACATTGGTAACAAACTTTCAGACCTGAGAGTCAGAGTAAGCCAATCTGATGCTAGAGCACGCAGACTCCTACGTCATTATTCTTAAGAAGGATCTTAAGCAGAATTTTGCTGAACACTAATGTTAAAAGGGTTCAAAATTGAAAAGACATGTAATGACTTGATATATGTTGAAGACATAGCATTAAAATCAATTTATGCAAATTCAAAAGGCAAGTATTATGTGCTCAAAATACAGTCTTCTGATAATCAAATTACAAGGATCTGAGATTAAATTATTATGTTTAAGTATTATATAAATAATATATTTTTGTGTTAACTTTTCTACATTTTCTACATTTTACACACGCCATTTTTTTTTTGTGAGAATTGTGGTTGAAGCAGTAAGACTGCATTATGTAGCAAAATTTAGCAGGAGTGTAAGCCTGTTCGTTAAGGCAGTTCTAGGAATTTTAGAAATTAAACAAAAAAGTGGTTACATTGGAATTTTATTATAAAAATTAAGTCTCATACCCTACATTCTTATTGAAAGGGGCATCTCATATCTACACAAAGGTAGGATGTCAGAATTTAAGACTCATCCAAGACTTTCTCCAAATAATGACTTTATATCTGTACAACTACCAAAAATTAAATGGGCCTCCAAATTACCATATAGAGATTATTTTAGATTAACATTTATAAAGGTATTATACCAATTAAAGATAGCATGCTTTATCCACTTTTATATTATTTTTGGCTTGAATTTACTGTATAAATTCACTCTGCATTTGTCATAAAAGTGACCTGAACTTAATGCCAAATAACCATCTTTTACCCCCTTGTACTATGTATTCTAACTTATCTTTGCCTGTCAAAGTAGTTGTCAGGTACTATATAAATATTCAAATACATAGAATTATGAATATTTATGTGCTAAAGTTGCATTTATTTTTACTCACCTTATAAATAAATAGGCAAAGACTTACCTGCAAAAGGGAACAAGTTAGTCATGTTAGATGGTCTATAAATAAATTCGTCTATGTGTGCATGATATGGATTCCAAATTAATTCAAAACATAATACTGAATATTTTTATCATGAAAAACTGCCTAATTATATTTTAAAATCTGAATCTAACAGTGAATTTGATTAAATGAATGGAAATGGATATTTTAAAATTTATCTTCATGAGTTAAGGGAGTATTGCTTGCAATTTTGAAAATAATATAAAACACTAAATGTTTTGTGTTTTTGTCTTCTTTTATACATATAAAAGAGGCACTGGGACATATAACCAAATAAATGGAGGTGAGAAGGTAAGGAATTCTGTGGGAATAGCACTTATGTACAAAGAAGTATGAATCATCCTTCCTGTGCTCTCTAGTTCAGATAAGTTGTCAGATGATACATTCTCTTGTCATCTCATTTGAGTAGAAGATGTTGATGATGATGGCCAATCTTCTAATGCCATCTCTGTGTGGGTAACAAACATTAGTCAAAACCTAACATACCTTTTAGTAGGAAATTTTAACTTCATTTCTATATATTGTGCACTCCTTTGGCACAATATATAAAAAAAAATTGGCCAAATGCTGGAAGAAACCTAAGTGCCCATCAGTAAATGAGTGGACCAAAACCTATGGTACATTTACACAATGGAATACTACACAGCAGAAAGAAAGAAGGAGTCCCTACCCTTTGCAACAGCATGGATGGAACTGAAGATTATTACACTAAGTGAAACAAGCCAGGCTGTGAAAGACAAAGGCCATATGATCTCACTTATAAGCTGAATGCAATCAACAAAAGAAACAAGCAAGCAAAATAGAACCAGAGACATGGAAATGAACAATCTGACAGTAACCAGAGGGGAGGTGGAAGGGGATAATGGGGGAAAAGGGAAAAGGGTCATCAAGGAACATTTATAAAGGACACGTGGACAAAGTCAAAGGGAGATAGAATTGAGGGTGAGAGGTGGGGGGAATGGTGGGGAGGAAATGGAGGCAACTGTACTTGAACAACAATAAAAAAAAAGAAAAAAAATTGAGTCACTAATTTAAAAGAAAACAAAAATCAATTTGATTTCTGTAACCTGGGATTATCTATTTTCCTTAACAGGTCTGAGTATGATATGGGAACCCATCAAGTTAATTCAAGTGTTACTGAAAGTTATCCAGTTTCAAAGAAAACTTATGTAGGACATAAGAAATTACTGTCCTCTATACTTTACAATTCAATCTTAATCTGCTTTCAGTCTCATCTGCATGAAAACCACCCACATATATGACATGGATGGGGCTTCATGGGAAGGACTAATAGGGGATGACAGGGTGGACCTTGACATATCTAGACATGGAAACATACATCATTTTTCCAGGGCACAGCCTTCTTATAACTTCCCTGATATCCTGTGGGTCTTATAGCAGCAATCTATAAACTCTATCAGATTTTATTGGATAGCTCAGCCAGTGTTTTCTCCCTCTGTGTGAATCATCAATCAATTTTCAAATTATATACAAAGTTATATAAATATTAGATGATTTTTATATGGAGAAGTATTTGCGGTTATGAACACTAGAAAAAAATATTCAGGAAGGACATTCTAACAGTACAGAAACAGTGTCCAATTCCCAATTCCTGATGTTTTAAGAGAGTAGCCCCTAATTTTTGTGAAAATAACATGAGCACTAGAGATGTAAGCACAATTTTCAGCACCAATAGGACTCCTAAAGTCAATGCTAATTTTTTGGAATTTCAATTTTTATTTTTTCAGAAAATAATCTACAAACTTCAATAGATTTTCAAAGGGCATATGGACCACAAAAATTAAGAAACACTAATTAAGATGATGTTTGCAACTACATGAACATATTTGGAAAACTAATTTGAAGACTATTGGTAAAAATTCCACACTCCAGCCAGTATATTTTTATTGTCTAGTTTATTGCACGTAGTTTAGAATTTGATCAACAGGAATTTATTTCAAGTTAATTAAGATGATATGACTTTTATCACAGCAGGTAGAATGCTTGCTCAAAACATTTGACTTTGATGATTGTACAACCATTCGTAATAGAAAGTAAGGAAACTACTTGTATTGTTATCGTTGCTTAACTTTTACCCCAGAAAACCATATTATGAAAGCTGATGAGGTGTCCTGGTATTGACTGTGATGCATTGCATTGCCTACTAGTGCCGACATTGCTTCGGAAGGAAACTGCAATTCCTGGTATGAAATAACTAACTTAAATTGAACTTTTTGAAGAGTCAGTCTGCTCATTGGAAACTGTTTATTTCCCATGACTTAAATGGTGTCCTTATAGACAATAAACCACAGGATGTGGATAGCCTTCCCAAAGTGTTTGAGGGTCACTGAAACCGTATAAGAGATAAATGCATCCACTTAAGAAAATGCTTCTCCTTGAGAAATCTGCAACATATCAAAGTACACATTTTACTTTAGAGCTTAGAGTTACAAAAGTTGCACAAAATGCCTATTATGTATTAATCATGGATTATGCCACACAATGTATTTTGAATGAAAAAAATACATTTTTTCAGACATAGAACCTTTTGGATTTATGAGGGTAATCTGTATCAAGTACAGATTAGTATAGCAATCATTCAATTGTATTCTTGGGATTCTTATAACATATGCTAAAATATCTTATGAAAAAATAATATTCCCAGGTAAACAGGTTGGTAAAATTATGATAAACAAAATTAATTTGATATCCTTTTTCATTCTTTAAAATAATTTTATGTATTATATACATTATATGCATGTTATATATTATGCATTATATACATATGTATTATTATAGACAGTGTTGTTTACATATTTGGAATTTCTAACAATGCAGAAATAATTTCTCTTTTCTGATAGTTTAAGAGAATAGCTCCTAATTTGGATGAAAACCACAATAATGCTTGCGGACTTGAGCACAGTTTCCCGCACCTACCAGCCTCCTAAATTACATGTATTTTTAAAATAAATTTTCATATTTATTTTTTGGGGGGGATTCAGTGATTTCATCTTTGTAACTAAGTGATCTTTTCTCACAGTGCTTATTATCACTTATTACAACCATGTGCCCTTTTGACCTTATTTGTGAACTCTTACTTGTACCCAAAAGGTACTTTTGACACTTTTTAAAAAATATTTTGTTTATTTTTAGAGAGAGAGGAAAGGAGGGAGAAAGAGGGAGGTAAACATTAATTGGTTGGCTCTCACATGCCCCGAAATGGGGACCTGGTCCACAACTCAGGCATGTGTCTTGACTAGGAATTGAACCGATGACCTTTTGGTCTGCAGGCCAGCACTCAATCCACTGAGCCACACCGACCAGGGCTACATTTTGTTGTTGCAGGAAGTGATTACTTAGAAGCAGGGGGATGGACATCACACACTTGATCTAACCTAGTATCTTCTCATTATTTACCTGCTGAGAGATGAAGTTATAAAATAATTAGCAAGACTGCAACAGTTTAATTTAGGGAAAGTACAATTTCAAAATTAAAATTGATTTATAAACCAATCATTAAAGTGACAATCAGTAATAAAATTAGGCAAGAAGGATTATCACTGGCCAATATTATAAACTGTGACTAGGCTATATAATAATATTATTTTAGAGACCAAGAAGCAAAGAGTTATCTAAACAGTCAATTAAACCTGACAGGGAATTAAGGAAACCTGTTTAAGGAAAAAGATGATGAGAAATAAATATGAATTGTGTATAAATAGTTTTTTGTAAATTATCATTTTAAGAAATAAAGCATGATAGCTTATATTTAAATATATGGTGACGTTTCTCTTGAGAGTCCATTAGTCATTATTTTGGACCAAAGTCAAACTATTGTTAAGTATTGAACAAATGATGTGGTAGTCAGAAAAGTGTACATATTATTAGCTTAAGTAGATTTTAAATAACTACCTGTGCATATTAATAAATGATATATCTTCTCACCTTCAGAAGGGGAGAACAACTATATAAGACTGATGACAGGTGCTTTGTTAGGAGTCTTAATCGTATTCTGGAAATTAAACCTTAGACTACTGTCATCAAAATAACCTATTTAACTAAATAGTTTATCATCTAGAAAATTAGATCTGAGACTTCCCTGTTAATCCTAACATCACTAAGACCATATACTAAGATGATATTCAATTGTTATTGATAAGTTGGGTTGCCACTTCAGACTTGGTATATAATTCAGATTGAGTACAATAGTCAACAATAATAAAAGTCACTGAAATTTAAATAGTGACTTGAGAATTTGAGGCGTTAGCTTATATTTGTACATGTGGCACCCTTGAACAATCATCAAGCAATGAAAATATGTAAGGAATGTAAAAACAACAATTGAAAGGGCATAAGACTGATAAAAATGACTTATGACTCAAGTTAATGAAAAAAAGTAGACTTATTTTTTAAAGTAGTGAAATTCATTCTTGAAGTTATACTATTTATTCATTGTAAAACCAAATAAAACAATTTCAAAGTCGACTGTATTTGTTGGGCTTCCATAAGTCTGAAATTTGATAAAATAAAAAGTTTTCTGGCAAAAACAAAATAAGTTATAATAGAGCAAACATTAATGACACTTTACAGTTGATAAGTTGCCATATGTATAATTTAATCTTCTTTAAATTTTAGTTTTTATAGCATATTAAATAATGAAAAGTTTTTTAGGAGTTGGAGGGATTGAGCAAAACAAAAGGGAAAAAAGAGAAAGAGAACTCATGGACATGGACAATAGTGTGTGATTGTGGGGCCAGGGGAGTGGGTGGAGATGGAAGAGGATATGGGGGGTTAAATGGTGATGGAAAAAAGTAAAATAAAAGTACATGTAAGTATGGAATACTTGAAAATTACTTAAGGATAGATTGCATTTTTGTTATTTCTGAAAGGTATAGAATAGATAACATTGTCATTTTTTAAGTATTGCTTAAATTCTACTACTTTTTGGTTTCCTAAACATCCAGGTGGTACCTCTCATGTCCGATGATGTCATTTGAGGAAATGCATTCCTAAATTAATTATTATAACAACTGGACTTAAAGTAAAGGCTACCTACAAAAGATAAACATTACTATTTTGAAAGTGGATGTGTACATTTATAAATACCATAGGCTAGTTGTGAGGATGCCATGAAATGCAGTCCCTGAAGAAATTGAAAATAAGAGAAATTGGGTTGTCCTTTGAATTTACTCATAAAACAATCTGTGATAATATTATTCAAAGTCTTCTTAAAACAGAGAGAGAGTAGTTGAAATGGAAGAAAACTTGATGTAAGTGTACAAATAATGTGTTGATTACAAATATGTTCATAAGAAATAACCAAAAGGTAAGTATTCATAAAGGACATTTTGGTAGTGCTTCTTTGACTTATAAGTTATAAGTGACAAAGTTACTTCAAAGGCAGGGAGGAAATGGCTTTGTTTAAAGGCCTCAGCTGTGAAGGCAAACTGACTTCCTCTCTCTTTGTAGAGTGACTTCACGCTCCATTCTAACAAACACAACTTCTACTCTTTGTCCTTTCTGCTTACATTGACACAGAAACTGTTTTATTTTCCTTATAATTTCAAAAAACAATGGCATTATTTCTACTCCCTTTCAAAATCCCGAGAGGGAAACCATTTGACTAATTCATTGTTTTGAACCAGGACACACGCCACTGTCAGACGTGGCTGGCCAGCTGAGAGAGCAGTTGTTTGGAGTCAGGTGCTCACTTTCAGACCAAAGTTGCTGAGGCCACTGGTGGGTGCAGGAACAGAACCATTTGACAACAAGCGTTTGGACAAGGCAGATACCCTTAAGAGCTATAAAAGTATAATAGACAAAGATAACATTTTCAGTTCAGTTTTCACCCAAGCCCTGTGCAACGGAGAGTGTAGTCTAAGGTCTTGTCTCTCTGATTCAAAAGGCAAGAATAATTTATGGATTTGGAAGTCTGACTTGGTCTTCCTTAATCTCATGCCATGAAGCCTATGAATCTTAAAACTGATTCTTTTTGTTCATACTTCATGCTTTCCCTTAAAAATACTAATTTTAATTGTACGTTCCCATTTAGCTTATCTACTGGGATAAAATGTATTGAAAAGAGAATATGCTGGTCTGGTTTACTGGGCATATGTGTCAATTTATAAATGTATATGTATATATATATATATGTTTTATAAACTCTTCCATATAATGTTTATTGTTTTGAATCAATGTTCCTAGTACTCTGTCAACTTTGAGAATCTCATAAATTCAGTCTCTGAGCTGGCAAACTGAGTGCCAGATACTGCAACTGCAGTGAGACAAAGTCACAAAGATAAATGCCAAGTGAAGAGATCTTTGGACAGCCAGGTAGCTAGCTGACCTTCCCTCCTGAGTGACTTTCTTTCAAACGTCTATCAATCATGCTTTCCCTGATTTGTTTTTATTGATGTCGATTATACAGACTACACATACATTCCCCAATGCACACACAATCACACACATACATAAATAGAAAAACACTCACTTTAAGGTTTGTTCTTTATTGCATAAATTAAATTTCAGGAAAATATTTATTTTTATAGAAGTGTTATAAAATATTTATTTTAAAACAAAAAAGAGTAAGTTGAGCTTCTTCTAGGTCATTTATCATTTGTTATGAAGAACAATTAAACTGACTCACGTCTCTTGCTGTATGATGTTTTGCTATCACTTGGATGATTCTTCTGAATATTGCACTAATTATTTCTGAAAAATATAATAGTTGTACTATTATTGGGAACTTATAGAAAAGCTGGTGTATCTGCTCTTTTGTGCAGTGATATTAAAAGGGAATTTGTAATTAGAGTTCTGTCAATGTTATACACCATGCCGAATTTCTACTGTTAATATTAGTTAAATCATGTGGCATTGTAAATGTCCAAATTTTATGATGGCAATTTTAAAATGGCGATTTCATATGATTCAATCTAATAATTCCAAAATGTTATATTTGGTAGGATGGCATTGGTGGGTCTTCTCACTGGATTGCACTGTGCTTCTTTATGCATGAATATATCTTAATTACTTGCTTCTCCCCAGTTTCTTTGAGGGCTGCTTTACATTTCCAACCATATAACACCACAGTTAGGAATATGAAGTCTGCAGTGAGAACCAGTGTCTGGTCCCAGTTACACAACTTAGTATCTGTGTGATAAGTTCCCCAAGCTTGTTTCCTTACCACAACATCAGGAGAAAACTATATGAAGATAGAGGATAATTATGAGAGTCAAATGTGATCACTGTGTAATTACTTACCTTGTATGAAGTAATACTAAATATTGATAAAATTTAACTGTTCTTTTCTGCTTATCTCTTTTTTGGGGGGATTGAGAACATTTATGTTCTACTCTCAACAAATTTCAATTATAAATACAACGTTTTCAACTGCAGGGACTATGTTATACATTAGATTCTCAGACCCTACTCATCTTAGAGCTGAAAGTTTGTACCGTTTTACCAACTTCTCCCCATTTCCCCTTCCTTTCAGCTCCTGGCAATCACTGTTCTACTCTCTGCTTCTATGAATTTTGACTGTTTTTAAAGATTCTACATATAACTGAGATTATATTGTGTTTGTTTTTCCCTGTCCGGCTTATTTTGCTAAACATAATGCCTTCAAGGTCTATTTATTTTGTTATAAATGGTTGAATTTCCTTATTTCTCATGGCTGGATAATATTTCATTGTATGTGTGAACATATATATACACATATATATCATATCTTTGTTATTACCTTATACAACATCTTTATTATTATATTAGTATATATCTCATTTGTTGAACACTTAGTTTGTTTCCATATTTTAGGTTTTGTGAATAATGCTGCAATGAACATATGAGTTCAGATATTATTTTGATATCCCTTGTTCATTTCCTTTGGATATATACTCAGAAGTGGTGTTGCTGTAATATACAGTAGTACAACTTTTAATTCTTAAAAGAACTTCCATAGTGTTAGCTATTATTATTATTAGTAGTAGTTATTTTTTAGCCTCACATACCACTTCTTGTCTTTTACAATAGACAATAATATAAAAGCATAGGAAATCCTGCTAGGTGGAAAATTTCAAGATAATTTTAAATCTGTAACTTGAGGATTGTTTAATTTTGTCTGATGGATACACTATGCAGATACTTCTGTAGGAAGGTGGTAATAAAAGTAAGTATTATAATAATCTAAGCAACATTCTCAATCTAATGTAACACATAGTTATTGAGACTTGCTATGTGTAAAATACTATTCTAAGTCATGGAGGTATAAAAAGAGTGTTATAGCGATGTCCTAAATAAAGTTGAATGAGTTTGCCTAGGGAGTGTTCAAATCGTAATGCATATTCAGTTTTTACTGCAATCCAAAATCTGTAGGGATATGTGATTGAGAATAACCCTGGGAAGGGATTTGAGGATCATTCTCAACAATCAGTCTAACTGAATGTTCAGTTGACAATTCTCAGCTGACCTCTCACTCTGAAGTGACCTAAAGCAAGAATTGCCTTACTAAATCCAGTTAATCTATGATCCTGAGATAATGCCACATTGTTGCTATAAGGCCCTAAGAGTTATTTATTATGAAACAATAGATAAGTGGAGCACTAAACAATAATTTTTTTTCATTTTTTTGCAGCAGAAAATAAGTGCAAATCAATAATCATAATTACAGTATATTAATAAAAGTAGTAATCAGACTTTATGTATGTGTTGAACATAACTGTAATTCCAGCCAATTTTATTGAAATAAAGCTCATTTTGTTAGGAATATAGTTCTACTTATTAGAACTTTAATAAAATTGAAGTTAGTATTTGTTAAAATACTAACTTTGGCAGATAATCATGAATTTAACTTTGTCAAGTTCTGTTTTGTTTTCCTATTCAATTCATTTGTGAAGGGCAGATTAAGAAAATCTCATTTGGAGCGTTTCTACCTAAATTGCTGTCTCTCGTGTGTTGCTACAACCTAGGCACTTCCTGTATTAAATTTAGCTTTAAGAATTTTATGAGTATAATTGAAGTTCACGGTCAGCTTGAAGGAATTTTTAGTAACAAGGGCATTTTTTAAACCAAGAAAATTTATTATGTTCTCTAAGGTAACAGTGATCTCTTTCTAGAGCTCCCTTTCCTGTTTTCTCTTTGTCTGCGCTTGCACACCAGCACACACACAAACACACACGTTTTCAGGTGTTGTCTTACTTGACATGTATATTCTTTAAAACATAAAAGAGAGAAAACTTTTGAAAGGATTAGACTGATTGCTAATAGAGAATGTTTGTCTTTATTATAACTACATATAGGCTCATATTATTTGACAAAAACTAACAATTATTTTGTGATATGCATGTGGTATGTTTGAAAAGTCAATAGTGAGATTTGAAAGAATTTTTCAAAGAAAAGATAGTTTTGTATGTTTCAAGTTAAACACCTAACACAGCTGAATGAACTTGGGTTGTATTTATTCCTTCCATGAATTTTTGGGAATAATTTTTATTTCAAATGGTTCGACTTCTCTTTTTTAGCTTTTATATTTTATCTTGCATTACTATGGAATGTTAGCTAGTCTTCACATTTTATTATGAAAATTAAATAATGCACCTATTTTTTTTTTTTGTTTGTTTTTTGCATTTCTTCTCACTAAATGTAACAGGACTTTCAGGTAAACTCTAAAGGCAACTGTTTGACTGATGTGCTGACTAGGGTAACCAAGGGTCTCTTTTAGTAAAATAAGAAAATACAAATATAAATCTTTTAGAAAAAATACTATCGTGTTCTTTTTTGCTCCCTCCTTCCCTGTCCTTCTTCTCCCTGTTCGTCCCCCTCTCTACCTCCTTCTGTAGTAAATAGAGTGCAAGACTTTCCAGGTAATTTATTTATTTTAATGGTTTATTTCTATTCTACTTTTCCTATGACCATTTATCCCCTTGATGCACCTTTATCCCCTCTTCCACCTCCACCCACCCGCCCCCACAATCACCGCACTGCTATCCATGTCCCTGAGTCCTTTTTCTTTTTGCTTGATCCCTTCCCCCAACCCCACCCCTGAGAGCTGTCGGCCTGCTATTCATGAGTCTGTCTCTATTTTGCCACGTAATTTTTTATACTAAGTAACTATCATAACCAGGTTCCTTAGTATATTAGTAAGGTTCTATTTTCTTGCATTAACGCTGCCAGGCATTTATGGCAAGATCATTTTCCACAGTGTACTTTAATTTTCTCAGACTAGAATGGGGAAGAGAAAATCAATTTCTCATAGGATACCGAGGTTCTTATCCTCATGCTTTACTTTCCTCCTACTAGCATCAAGAAAGGTTTAGAACTTATTACAATGAGAAGAATGATCATAAAAGTGAAAAAAAGCAAAAGATCTTAAATTCAGAATACTGAGATTAAATACCTCATTTTATTTTTCCTGTGCTATCTCTTTGGGACAATGGACTAAACTAGAACTTCCCACTCTTCACACCTTCTCTGTGTAGAAATTGACATGTACACAGACAGAAATATAGTGATATATAAAAATAATATGTGAAAAATTTCTTGACCAAAAAACTAAATTTTCTTTCAATTTTCTGTTGAGCTCAAGAATGAAATAAGCCATCATCTTATTTCCTCTAGGGTATCTATTGGCCAAGTCAATAATGAGTTTGGTTTGGGTATTAAAAATTCAGTTCCTACCCAGTTCAAGATTTACTCTTTGACTTCTCTCACCAAGGGCAGTGACAAATGTTGACTCTACTGTGTGGTATGATCAAGTTCATAGTTTGCCTCTGTGCATGGGTCAGGTAGGGATGCAGGACTTCTTCCCTAATTTTTACCTTCAGCAAATGCATTTGAGGGTATGTGCAAACCACAAGCAGTGCAGATAATGAGCCCATGCTCGGTCTCTGTTAGCGCTTGTCTGGGTAAATTAGTCCCTTAGATACCCTTGTAGCTGCCTCACTTTGAGCTCTGCCACAACTCAAGGCTCTCCTCTCTAGAACCCCAAAGCACCAAGGGTTTCTGCAGATGTTGCAGGTAACTAACTTCTGCTGACAATCAAAACTAGTCTGTATTCAGGAGCTGTTTCTAACTGCTAGACAGCTTTCCACACCCCAATTAGCTAAGAAGACAAAGCAACAATGTCATTTTAATTTTCTCTTTTACACTTCTTTAAACTTACTCTCTTATTCTTCTTATCTACTTTGATATCTAGTCTCTCAATGGGAGATTGGGAGGTAGGTATGAAGACAGATGGTTTGGCACTACCTGTGGTTTGCACATATCCTCAAATGCATTTGTAAATGCTGTAGTGAATCTTGTAATTTATTTTCCTGAGTTTTATCCTTATCGGCTTATATGTGCAGTGTTGTGTGGGTAAGGTGGAGGGAACCCAGAGAACTTGGAATAAAAAATCTGTGTCCTTTTCATTCCATATCTCAAGTTAGTTCTGAAAGTAAACATTTTTTATCTCACTGTAGAGAGCAAAACCAATAAAATGGCCTTGGTTCAGTCAAGATAGCATAAAGTACATAAAACAACATAGAGTCATCCATGTCAACCAAGATGGCCGCCAGTCAGCCATGACATTTTGGATCAAGAGCGAAACTACTTAAATCATGCTAGACACATCTGGCAAGAAGACACACTAAGATATCTGCACATGTGACCAGAGCAGCTGTGTCTGCAGAGCAGGACCACCCATCAATAGGCTCCTGGGGAAAGTCCCTTCTTGCCATCAGGGGTTCCAAGACACTTATGAAGAGACCCGGAAGGGTGGAGTCCACCACTCTCAAGGGGCTGCTGAGGCAGGCTCCAGACCACTGCTGAGAGAGCTGAGCTGCACCCACCAGAGGGCTGCTCCACACCATGCTGATCTCCCTTGGCATTGGCTGGTGGAGTCGCTGTTCTGCTGGACTGGGGACTTCACCTGCCCTGTTGCCCACCTTGCTCCAGAGATCCTTCCTTGCAAGATGCTGACAACTCCCTTGCCCAACTCCCTTGCTTACTGTCTCCTGGACCTGCAGACCTAGACTCTGGGACTCGGGGGGTTCGTTATTCCCCATTGATTGCTGTGTGTCTTCTATTTCTCTCAGATTGTTAGAGTGTGAGTGGGATATTAATGTATGTTGATGTTCTACTTTGAGTGAACCTACATTCAATAAAAGCTGAGTGAATAGCATAGCTACTGTGTTTGACTCTCCTCTATTCACTGGTGCCGGGCTGCTCAGTAAGCATTTAGCTGAGCAGGTTGCTTGACTGACTTATAGGAAAGACTATATTGAGAACATGCACTTGCAACCCTCATCTATTTACAAAAGTATTCTACTACAGCAATAAATATGCTCTGGTGGCACTCCTGAAAGCAAAACATGCCATAGATATTTCAATTCTAGACCACCTGTAATTACTAGAGCAAGGTGCACTGTGTTCAGTATTCTTTCAGATGACTATTTATTGTACTATTTTTAAAAAATAGTTTCCATAGCAACCTTGTCTGCAGATAGTTTCAGAATAGCCTTTTACTGCTTCAGATCATGAATATATTTTATCCACTTAAAAAGGAAATAAAACAAGTTTTATTATTAATTTATATTCAATATCAAGAACTGTTCCTCCCCAAGCTACTTTTCACATACACAAAATATCATTAAGAATAATGCTCTCAGCTTATAAGAGAAAGAGAGAGAGAGATTCTTACAATTTCTCCCAAAAGATAGTAGCTATTCTCTAATAAGGAATTTGAATTCATCTGTTTCCTAATAGAGACACACAGTATCTGATTGAAGTGCATGTCAAAAAAGACTGTGATGCCTCAAGTAAGTATTCCCAGAATATGTGGACACATCTGGGAGATTCACACTGTATATACTTTCCTTTTGTTTAATGAGCATTTAGTAAGTATCTCCTTGTAACAAGCACTGTGTGGGTTTTGAATGTAGAAGGTGAACACAACTCTGTTACTGCTCTCCAGCAATTAAAAACTCTGGGAGTTGAGTAGGCAGTTCGTAGCAAGGTACGGTGACGTGGTAAATGCTGAGGAGACAGAATCATGACGGGAACATAGAGGAGGAATATCAGCAATCTGAGTGTGTAGGGAAGGATTCGTGGAAGGGACAATACTGTAGCTGACTATTTAAAAAATGAGTAAGAATAGTTCATCAATAAGAAAGAGTGTGGGCAAGGTGTTCAAGTTGAGGGAATAGTATGAGACAAGCTATGACATGAAGGGGAAACTAAACGCTGAATGGTTTACTATTACTATAATATGAAGTGTCAATTAATTAGCAAATGGGGCCGTAAGTAAGGTTTGAAAAGGTAGAGGCAAGTACCTATTAAAGTAAAATAATTGAATATATAAAAATACCTTTATTGGTTTTTTTGGAATTGCTGCCTGTAACAAAAATGTGCTTATATAATTTAAAGAAATGCTGAAGGAGATTCTTCTATATCGAACTCTTTTTTAAAGACTTGTGTTTATATTGAAACAAAAATATTGATTGTAATAGTTTAATCCATTAGCTGCAACAGCATAAGGAATAGAAACACTACTCTAGTCCCCGGGCGCTCATACACTTCCAAGGGGAACTCTCGAGTCCTTCCCCTCTGGTAATGTAGGCCACGTTCTGCCACGTTGGGAGAATATTGGGGGGTCTTCAGTTTGCAGCTTCTCCCGCTTCTGTGAGAAGCAAGAGGTAGCAATAAAAAGAAGTTCTGATGTTTATGTGAAAAGCTATGTTATCCATGTGTTCTTCGACATTACCTCAACAACAAGGCAAAAATAAAGTGGTACAAAATACAAAGTAAATAAATAAGCCTTTTCTGTACAGCTGTAACCAGGACGGTGAGCTGAAAGACACCGGCCTGCCCTCACTAAGACAAACCACTCAGCCCCAGCAGACTGAAGCATGGATTCCTCACTAGGGCAGGACTCAAGTCTTCACCAATTTTCTCCATTTGAACTCCAGTGTAAAACTTTTTATTTAATGAATAATTATTTGGATCGTATTGGATTGATTTGGGACTACCCCTTGCCACTTTTAAGGTTCACTAGCTTTGTGAATGAAGGAACTGAAATGGATAATTTATAAATTACAGGAGAGAAAATGGACTACCTGAAGTTCTTGTAATTCTCAGTAATTTAAATGTTTTTCTAATGCATTCCAATTCTGAGGCTATTCTCGTTGTGTGCCCCAATTTATTGTTTCTTAGGAAAACATTCTGGCCTTTCTGTGGCCTCCAAGACAACTGTGTTTTTTCCTATTTGAAGACATCAAGACCCATCAGTGATTTCTCTTTTCCTTTGACTTTTTAATTAGTACATTGAATCTGTGAAGCCTCTCCCTAGAGCTCAGAAATTTCTACTTCTCCAAATGTAACCTTTCTTTGTCAATTACTTTGCTGTATCGCCTTTATTAGAGTGTCAGTCAGACTTGGGTGCCTCTAGAAGTCTAGTAATGCTCATTACAAAAACAACAAATGTTTTCACTAAATTTCACTCCCAGTAACTACACATGAAATATGTTATTAGGAAGCAGAGAATAGCAAACAAGGTAGCAGAAAAATACTGTAGATCAATAACTCAAAATTATCTCTTTGGAAAGTCACCGTGTCAAATAATATCTCCAGCTATTCTAAAAATCAGGAGTTTACACTCATATTGCATATGTTGACAAAAGTTTAAGATAGTTTGTGTGTTGTATATAATAAGTAATCCTTAAAATATTGTTGGTGGTATTAACTGGATTCTAAGTTTTTTTATTCTTTTTAATTTTTTATTTTTTAAGTGAATGAGGAAACTGCAGTTAGGAGAGATTAAATGACTGGCCCTACCTTGTATATATCCAATATGTGTTCAAGCAAAGATTAAAATAAAAATAATTCAGGCTCTAAAGCTTAAACTTACACTTTTTTGCTAGTTTCAGAGCTGCATTACCACAGTGAGGAAAATTTGCACAAAAAATTGGTGGGTTTCTTTTTCTCTTTATGAGATTTTACTTTAATTAATGCCTGCATTCTCACTACAAGAATTCAAACAAACAGTATTTTTTCATGCAAGACTCATGCCTTAGGCTCTGAGATTATCTGAGGCCACATTATTCTCCTTCAGGGTTTGATTCAAGAGCCATTCCCATGATGACATGCTTTGACATACATTAAATTTATTCCATTTTAATGTTATTCCCTGATATGTTTTAACATTGCCACTGGTTCTATTTTAATTAATTGTGTTTGGAAATATTCTCAGGGACTCTCCAGAAAAGTGTGTTTCTTCAGAACAAAGTCACATTATTTTCTAGGTCATCAATTATAAGAATTCAGAAGATATGTGTTCTGGTCCTTGGACTGTAACTAATTAGCTGTGTGATCTCAACCTTGGGGAAAAAAGAAACTTAACCTCTCTGAAACCTTCTGCCTTCATTTGTAATATAGTGACTAAACATAAAAATGTGTAATTTCCCTTTCAACCCTAGCATTGTGTAAATCTATGATATTTTCCTTATACTCAGCTTTTTCCAATGTCACATAATTCTGGTCTATGCTCTTGTTCAGTATTCTGAGCATTTTCCCTTAGAAAGCTTGGTCTTTTTACATCTCCATGAGAAAATCCTGGCCTTCTGTTCCTAGCAGTCACGCCATCCCCCTTCTTTCAAAATCTTCCCCCTTTAAAAAGATGAAACACTGCCAGCAATACGGATATTGGCTCTTTTTTTTTTTTTAAGATTTTATTTATTTATTTTCAGAGAGAGGAGAAGGGAGGGAGAAAGAGCAATGTATGGTTGCCTCTCACATGGCCCTCATTGGGGGCCTGGCCCGCAACCCAGGCATGTGCCCCCACTGGGAATCGAACCGGGACCCTCTGGTTCCCAGCCCGTGCTCAATCCACTGAGCTACACCAGCCAGGCCGAATATTGGCTCTTTCTAACTTAGCAGAGTGGATTGTACTACAGTGGTTAAATACCTAAGGTTAGACATGACATTTTCTTGACAAAAAGATTTGTCATTGGGGTTCAGAGGAAAAGTTAGTTAGTGTAAGCCTTTTAGGTGTTCAGGATACTGTTCCTCCCTCTTTTATTTACTCTCAAAGACAAGTCACACTTGATTTCCTGCTATGTCTTAAACATGCCAAGTTAACTGTCACATCAGAGTCTTTGCACTGGTCAATACCTCTCCCAAGGGCATTACCTTCAAATATATACACAGCTCGCTCATTCCTCGGAGAGACATACATCCCTTGGCCATGTCATTTAAGCTATCACTTCTCCCTCCATTAAATCCCATCCTGTTTCCATGTTATTTTTCTTCATAGAATGTATAAGCATATTTTTAATGTATCTGTTCCTCTTCTTTATAACTTAAGCTTCATGAAAGTACTATCTCTTCTGCTTTGCCTGCATTTAACCTTCATCTTAGTAATCGATAACTCTGCTGAAACCTCCTCAATACTCATCTGATCTCTCCAACATCCCTATGGATATTGTCTGATATTTCAATTCTTTCTGGCATAGGATTCCTTTGAATACTTTTAGTCAATTAGTAGAAAATTATTAGAATTGCTCAAATACCGAATCCAGGATTTGTGGCAAGTTCATCTATATGGAAAAAAGCAACACTGATTAAACACTATATCCTTCTCTTCAAGATTAAGTTCCTTCATAATCTACTGCCACATATTTCCTCAGATTTGTGCTGATCTAAATTAATAGTCATTCAGTTCCTAGTGTGTAACCCTTTGGTTTCAAGTTTGAAAGCAGCATCTTGCCTTTGAAATTGCTCACTTCCCAACTGTGGTTTTCTACAAAATGAGAAGGGTTTGAATCTACAAGGAAAACAAAGTAGAGAAAACAAATACCTACCTACCAACTAGAGGAGTTCACAGATTTATTAAATTTGACATCTTATATGGAAACCAAACATTTAATTGTTAGATTGTGCACATTGCTGGGTGATAAAAGATCTTTTCCTTTCTCTCCACTCTGAAGGCCGGTGCCTGGGGCAGGAGGTGGTAGAATGGTGTGCTAAATGTTAAATACCTCATAAGCCAGGGGTGTTGGTACTGACCCAACACACATTTGATAGATAGAAATGTTATCGTTTTATCGAAGAATATAGATACATTTTCTGTTCTTAAGAGATATAAATGCATGGGGGTGTGGGAGGGGGAAGGTAATAAACAGGGCACACAGTAACTGATAACTATTCTTTCCTTCCTTGCCCCTTTCTTCTCTGGTACTAACATAAAGATAAATGATGAGATCAAGAAGAAAGACACAAGGGAATGTCTTAGGAAGACAGAAATAATAAAGAGCAGAAATAAATGATAGGATTTGGCAACTGGAAGAGCAGATGAGCTGGAGAAATATTTAGGAGGTAGAAATTATTCATAGGTTGTTAATAGCTGTTTACAGTCTTGGCAAACTGTTCTCCATGTATTGGCAGAACACGGGGCATTGATGTTATCTCAGGAACATGCATGGTCACTATTTTAAATCTATGCAAAGCCTAAATGCTGAATGATGAATTTAAAACTTTCTAAAAATGTTCTATCAAAAAAGTCTGCAGAGTTATGAAATTATATTCACAACTCTATGTTTGTAATTTGAGCTCAAAATCTCTAAATTATTAAACTGTTTCTTAAAAATTCTTCTCTAAGTTTCATTTAAACTTATAAATTTGAGCTATATCTCTTCTGTATGTCTATTTATTTCTATTTTCCTTTTGAGTTAGTGTCCAAAGGTGCATGTTCATTGGTAAAAATTCTTTCAATGTTTAAATATATCAAAAGTTCAAACAGTAGAATCGTCTATCATGTTGGTGAACTCTAAAATATTTTTGAAGTTTTTCCTTTCAATTTTACAATATCATGACAAACTTTTAAAGTAATTGCTATTCTAGCATTTAAGTTTAAAATGAACACCCCAAATTAAAAGGTCCCTTATAAATAAGACATAAATCAATTTCTCAGTTAGCATATCTTTAAATATTTTTCCTGATTATAAGGTAATATACACTCATTATATAAAATTTGGGTGATAGACACATAACTGAAAAATCAAAACACGTATAAGCCTATATGAAACTTTCTGTTTTAACTTAGTTTGTTTTAGGCGGCAAGATGTCCATATAACACGATGCTACTAGTACTGTGGTGGGTTAAGCGTGGATTAAAGCAGAGCAAACACAAGGACAGAAACGATGCAGAGCCTCCAGGAGCTGAGTGGTGCAGAGGCTCACAGTGCAGATCAAGTACTTAGGGATACCTCTTGGGGATGGTACTTGCACAGAAATGTGAAGTGAAATAAAAACTTCAAGCCGTGTCAGCCTCAAATATGGTTTATTAAAATCTTGGATGCCAGTCTCGATAAATTGAGTCCTTTTTAATCCACATGCTGGGAGATACTAAGGAAAATTAGCTTCCATACAAAGTGTTAACTAATTTGTCTAAGAACAGAATTAACTGGGAAGGGAAAAGATGCCAGAACACCTTAGTGCAAGTGGGTAACTTCTGGTGAAGTTAAATTTGATTTACTCAGAGATCATCCAGAAATACAATTATTGATTTCTGCCAAATCCCATAGTCCCCTGAAGTTAAAATAATAATGATAACAGTAACCACAAAAATATAATAATAATTGAAATTATATTCTCCCTACTATGAAACTTTAATGTCTAGAGAGTTGCTTCCTGCTACTATAGGTACAGACAGGAACCACCCTTTATGTCTTCTGAGAGTGAGTGACCTCAGTTATAATTATTTTTCTTCTTGAGAACACCCTTTATTAGGAATGACAGACATTTATCTGTTTTGTCAGAACATATATATATCTTTTTCTTAAATACTTTACTGGCCCAAACTCAGTTATTTTTATACTTACTTTTATTAACAGCTTTCAAACATGCTTAGGTAAAGAATAGTTCTAGGTATCAGGCTAGCATGAACGATGTTGCTCAATTTCTCATACTTGTTCAAATCATGCTCAGATAGGGAAATACAGTATTGATTCTTCCCTACTCAATTAGCTTATTTATGTTTTCAAGTTTACTTTTCTTATAAGTCAATTTATAAATACTTGAGTGTGGACTGGCCTATTTGACTATGGTTAAAAATAACGTCTTTTTGATTAATTAAATTACAATACATATAATCACCAAAGCATCTAGATATTAGAAGATGATTATTATTGAAATGGCATAATCAACATTGGAGGTCATGTTTTGTTTACTAACATATAGGACCAATAAGTCCCTTGGTTGAATATTTAACACTTTGGTAAATAAATATAAACTAACAAAAATATACAGCATTTAACATTAAATTAAAAAATCTTGAAATTATTATATTTAGATAATATAAAAAGATGTTCATTTTTAAAAAATATAGAATGAAGAAATGAAGATTTTTTGATTACGAAGAAAATATAACACTGCGATTTCTTTCACATATCTTTTAAGTTGGCGAAGCACCATTAAGAAGAATACACTGCATAACAATCATTGCTAAAACAGCGTTTTGGTGTTTCACTTTCCAAACGGCACAGAAAGGCCAGTGGCTTGAGTATAAAAGATTCGAAAGGCATTTTTCCCCCTTAGAATATCTGTGAACGGATGGCACTGTGATTTATCTTCTAAATAATTTCACATAAATGAACAAAAGCATGGGACTTGTGGCAAACTGTCATTATTATGTGTCTTGTTTATAATGAAGTCAGGTGACATTGGGCTCCTGAGGCTATTTTAGCTTCAGTTGCTGGAAAGGAGAGTAACGGTAAATGATAGAGAAGAACCTAATAAGAAAAAGAAGTTAAATGCTCCCTGCTATAATTCATCAACTAGATTGTCTGTGTTTTTAATAAAGTCAGTATTTTATACCATTCCCACTAGTTTTGTTTTCATGTGGTTTGGAAATATATATGATTTCCATCTCCATCCATCAGCCAATATCTTGGCTAAGTGAAAGGTGATTACAATCTCATGATTAGGTTTATTCAGAAGGCTTGACAGAGATTTCAAAGAAAAAAATTAGCTCAGAAGAAATTATTTTTGTAGGAGTCACAGTATCAGAGTATCAGCAATACGATTACTGTTGTAGTTTCCATCATAGAAAAGTGGCCCTTTTATGTGGTATTTGCAACAATTTTTAAATCTACACTCTTATGTTGTCTGAAGTTATTTATAAACTCTAAAGCTTCTTTCTCTTTCTATTTGTATATTTTAATACTATATTTCATTTAATGTTAAATAATATACAAGGGGGACCCCTCAAAATGGGATTATCTTTTGGAGGGCGGGCCCCTTGTAGTACAGGCTTCCCTCACTAGGTGAGTGTTCTAGGAACCCATCTGCACCAGTGCACCAGTTGGTGGTGTTGTGAGAGGCTGCCTCCGGCCTCAGTGAACTTTTGGAAGACTCTTTCAATGCGTTTGCCCATTTCATGATGAGGGATTTATGAGTGCACCTGCCCACACCGAGCACTGTGCCACACCCTGCCTATGCACCAGAGCTCACCCCAGCAACTTTATTTTGTTTTCCCAGATGAAAAAAGTTCTCAAAGGAAATGTCTTGCTGAAGTGGAAGGGGTGAAACAAAAAAATGGCAGAAGCACAAAAAGGCATCAAAATCAATGAGCTCAAAAACGGTTTTGGACAGTGGAAAAAAGTCTTGATAGGTGTATTGCATCAAATGCAGAGATCTTTTAAGGTGACTGAAGTTTAAACATGGAAGGATAAATATACAAGTATAAATAAAATTCCATTTTTGTGTCTCCACATATACATATATATATAATGAAGTGTATGTATAGATATATATGAACAGAAATATATAAAATGAAAAATATATATTGTAAAAATGATATTGAAAAATTCCCAGAAATTATTAGGCTGAGGTAGTAATAATTAATACAGAACTTTGGTTAGACATTCACTATTCACGTTTACAATTTCATAAGAGTTTTCTGCATACTAAAAACTTAAAGACCAGGTGACAAAAAAGTCCTAGGAAGGACTCTTTTATGTCTGACAACAGAAGAGTATTTTACAGTGTTGCAGAGAAGTCTATTCAAACTGAAGTTAAAATACTTGAAAGAGGTGCTTGATTAGATTGATGCAGATTGACCAAGTGGATTATTATTCTGCACTGTATAAGTACTTCAATTAATTCAAGTATCTTCTTGAACTACTAGCATCACAAATGCTGGGAGCTAGTTCTCTGGAGGAATTAAATAAAAAAAGAAGTAAGTAAAAATAAATGAAGAGAGAATTTTTGATACTGTAGATACAATGGAAAAATCTAATTGGATGGAGAGAAATTGAGACATAAAAGAATAACTGAGGAAAGAATTCACATCAAATTATAGGCAGGTTTTTTTTTAACATTTAAATGTAAGATATTTGACCATAGCATTTCTTTGATGAACAGACATATGTGCCTTTCTCTTGCAATTGGAATTTCCTTCATTGTTCTTTTTATTTTATTTTTTTGAAATCAAAATTTTTGCAATGCCTAGCATAACAATAGTGTGTTTTCCTATTTTCATTTTTCTCAACCCAAAAAGAAAACAAAAAAAGTGGATCTGAAAAAGGAAGAAAATTAATTTTTTCTTGAGTTCAGATTCTTATGAAAAAATAAATGAAAATGTTTTTCAGTAGGATCCCTGGTTCATAGTAAAAAGCAATAGCAAAGGAAAGGCTTTGAAACATGCAATATCAACTTTCCCTATTCTTTAGTAAATGTTGCCATTTCTACATGTAAGATAGCTGTTTGCTGACACTTCACGAGCTAAAAACCAAATCATGATTATAAATGAAAATAAAATGACTTTAGCAATAATTGAATATCATGGAATCAAATACAGGGAAGTATTACCGATTTTTTCAAGAGAATTTTTTAAAAGATTTTATTTATTTATTTTTAGAGAGAGCAGAAGGGAGGGAGAAAGAGCAATGTATGGTTGCCTCTCACATGGCCCTCACTGGGGACCTGGCCTGCAACCCAGGCATGTGCCCCGACTGGGAATCAAACCCAGACCTTTTGGTTCCCAGCCCGTGCTCAATCCACTGATCTACACCAGCCAGGCTTTTTCAAGAGAATTTTAGGTAACTATCTCAAAATAACTTTATAATTTATGACCTGTTCATTATAATCAAATCATTCTAAACTTATTAAACAAAGATCAATAATAAAACTGAATAATTGATAGCTAAATATATCAATTAGAAATATTTTAAATAGCTTGTTCCTCAAGTGAATATTCAAGATATTTATAGTCATATCTACTAGCATTGAAGAACTCTTTAAATTCATCTTATTTTAACTTAAAATATATTTATATATAATCTAAAGAAGATAGTACTTAAAGTTTTTGCATAACTTTCATTTATTATTGAAAATTATATGTAATTAGTTGTGATTTGATATGCAAATTAATATAATTATACATCCAAAAACATTTACAAACCTGATTTTTTTCTTTTAACATATTCTTGCTTTCAAAAAATTATTCCTTGAACAATATGATGATATATACTTTTTGTCCCTGAGGTTTTGAGTAGAATCTTAAGCCAGTCATTCTGAAAAGTGTTTTTATGACTTTTAGCATTACTGTCAATATTATCTCTATGGATGTAAGTTGCAACTAAGCATGTTTTGCCTCACATACATATATTCTAAGTGATGTGCCATGAATGGATGTGGCACTCACAGAAATTATTACCTTGGCAAGAAGCAGCGGGTTAAGTGCCTGAAGCGAGTTGCTGGCAGAGGCAGCCTTGAGGGGCGTTCTGGCAGAAGAGGGCTTCTCCATCCAACTGCTTCAAGGCTTGTCTGTAATAGGCCATGTGAGGATTTTAATCATCTGTTCTTTGCCCCCACCCTTACTGGGAAATAGTAGTCGTGAGTACATCACAGAATCTAAGAAGTGAGGCCTTCAGAAATTAGCACTCCAGAATCCACCTCCAAAGATCTCTCAACCCTGAGGGACACAGAGGAAACAAGACTCTGGTGGAAGGTAAGCAAGTGGCAGCCAAGACAGGGAAAATAGTTTAGGAAAGCAAAGGGAAAAGGTTCAAGAAACAAAAGAAGAAAACAAAAGAAAGGACAAAGACTTTTAAACAGAGGACGTGTTGTGGAAAACATTTAACAGGATGGAGAAAGGATGATGGAAATAAAAACCTATGGAGTACAACGAAAACTAAATTAGAGATAAGAAGAATTGGCAATATTTGAAATGCATGGAAATTATGCACTAGAAATAAGAATTGGTGTACATTATTCATTTATTTTGTATTCTTTTTTAAAAAACTTTTTACTTTTCAATTTAGTTGGTGATTGAGGGAAAATAATTTCAGTGTTAACATGCCATTGTTTTTATCCTAATAAATTGAAAGATTTTTAAATTACTTTCTTAATTTAAGGATAAAAATTGCTTGCATTCATGAACAACATTGCATAGACACCATATGCTTCATATACATAGCTCAAATATTCATGTATGTGTTCGTCACAATCATTGTGTGAAGTAAACATCATTATCATTCATACCTTACAGATGAGGAAACTAAAGTCTTGCTTGACAGGTAAACTGAATTTGTCAAATGCCACACAATTTGTAAGTGTCTACACCAGGGTTTCTCCTGGCAATCTGGCTTCAGAAATAATTTTCTTAACACAT